>JASCZI010000027.1:103365-116435 GCA_036250425.1 Stylosanthes scabra
GCAGCAGCATAAAAGGCAGTATGATAT
Source organism: Stylosanthes scabra (assembly GCA_036250425.1). Lineage (NCBI taxonomy): Eukaryota > Viridiplantae > Streptophyta > Magnoliopsida > Fabales > Fabaceae > Stylosanthes > Stylosanthes scabra. Next base: position 103,393 of record JASCZI010000027.1, read on the forward strand.
ATTGTAAGTGCCTTAGCCAAAAATAATCCACGTCTATGACTATATTCTGCCGTCGGTAAGTTGTATAACTCCTCATCTGTAACACCCATCATCACATTTTCTGCATTCGCACTGTCAGATTCAACTGAAGACCACATCTTTGACCTCTCCACGAACTCAATAACCTTTTTCCACAGAACAGTAAGGTTAAAAGTCACTGGAAAGATACAACAAAAATGATGTCAAATCAAGGAATGGACACGATAACTACTTTTGCAGCAAAATCATCAGGAACAGGTGTTTTGTTCTTGTGGGCCATTATAAGACCAGCATAACAGAACTTGTTTAACCCTAGACCAGCTGCAGTCATATCCCGGACAATTGCAAACCTGTATCAATAAATTTCATATGAATTAAATATTTTGATCATTACTATAAAATACTTGATGACTATAATAGGAACATATAGGTAAATAAGAAAAGACAAGTAGGAGCCTGAAATTCCTCAACGTTACACAAAAGGAGAACAAATAAAGGAACATAGAATTTCTTAAAGCCAGAAAGCAGCAAAAGAAAATTTCAATCAAGAGAGTTAAAAGAAGCCTATTTATTACGATTTACAAAACATACACTTAGACAAAAAAAAAATTAAAAAATATATATATTAAATCATAAAAGAAGAGGTGTTATGGCATACACTCGGTCTAAGCGTCCATCAGCTGCGCAAGCATTTAGCAAGCATATGTAGGTTTGTACATTTGGCTTTACTTCCATGTGCTTCATCTCCTCCAAAATCTTTAAAACCAATATACGCCTAGAGGTTACATAGAAATCACTTCTAATGCAGTAGAGTTTTTTAAAAATAAAACCATGTCAACAAGTACATGTACCTGAACAGCTTGATCAGAGTTGTTGCATTTCCCACAAGTTGAAATCAGAAAGTTGTATAAAGTAACCTATGTATGAATAAAAGACAAATCACTGATTCAGATTACAAAAACTGAAAATGGAAGTTCAAACATACTGCACTCTAACCAATGTTTTGCTCTACTTATAATAGGAATATAGTATAAACTTCACTTCAAAAGGGATTAACAACAAAGAGCCACTAGGTTGCAGCAAGTACATATTCATATAAGGGAATGGTTTTCATTTTATTCATATTTGACAGTGGAGACATGAATAAAGATATTAAAATTTTTATGCCATGAGACAGAAATTATTTACCAAACTACCCTACGGGACCACGGCCGAACCTCCACTACCGGCCGCTAACAACATTTCTGGTGGCCAGCAACAGTGGACTGAAAAGGGTAACAACATGCGGAATTTTCTTCTGTTTCTTGTCTCTCTCATTACTATTAAACAAGATACAATACAATACAATACAATTCTTTTCATGTCTTTATCTCCATTGTTTCCAAGGTAGAGAAAATCGAGATTTTACGTAGAATCGCAGTAAGATTAAAAGATTAAAATTGTAAAATCGTCTGACTTAGTATAAATTGTGTAAAATCGAAATATCAGAAGATTTTAAGAGTTAAATCGAGATTCTAGTTACAATGATTTTTTCTGTCCCTCTAAATACACAATCCAAACACTAGCTTGATTCATAACCTAAACTAATAACAAAAAATAAAACATTTACATAGGAAGAAAGAGCACTTACATCAGGAACCAAACCCATGGTTTTCATTTGGTTAAAGAAGAAGAAAGTATCCTGCATTCTAGAGCCTTTCATGGTTCCAACAACAAGTGAACGGAAAGTGTCACGGTTTGGAATCACCCCATCAAGCATCATGTCATCATACGCGTCCCTAAGCAAGTAATATCTACGCCAAACAACAAAACAATAAACGATTCTTTTCTTCTTCTTTTTTAATTAAATAAAATAAAATTAAAAAAAAAAAAAAAACCTTCTTTGAGTGTTGAGAGAACCCAAGACAGTGTTGTATTCGGCGACATTGTCAGCGTAGTTTCTCTTGTTGTACTCTTCGGAGGAAGCAGAGAAGTTTCTGAAACCCACCACACGGCGCAATGAACCGCGACGAGCTGCAAAATCGGAATAAAAATGAATCAGAAAAAAAGAAGGATTTGAGATTAGGGAAATTAGTAATGTCTGTTTGTATTTGAGAATGAAGAAAGAGGAGGAAGAGAGTGCCTATAAGAGATTGAAGAAGCTTCATAGCAATGGAATGGAATGGAATAAGTTCACTCCAGCTTCTCTCTGACTCACTCTCGAGCTTCTTGTAAAACCCTGGGGATTTGGATTTTGTGCGCTGTGTTCCGCTTTTTTTTTTTTTTTTCTCGCGTTTCTTTTTTTTTTGGACAATCGCGTTACTTTCTTTGTTAATATTAACCTTTTTTTGGGTCAATTTCGTACTGCATTTTTTTGTAGGTATTGTTTGATTTTTATTTTTGAATGGGCCTTTGCTATGCTATTTGGGCTTTGATTTCTGGCCGGATCGGCTGAAGTTTAGGCCATAATATGGGCTATTATTTCTAACCCACACCCACCAACCATCCGCCTGTCTTGCATCATCATGCCATGGCATTTGCCATTTATCATGATTCGCGAGTATATCTAAGCAAAAACTATAGGTGTGCACTGTAACTATTTTATCCAATCACATCATTTATTTCTATATATCAAATAAAAAACTAGGTCAAATAAAAACTCAATTTTACACTATTTAAAATCAAAATAATTTTCTATCTAACATTGAAATAAATAACTTGAAATTGAATATACACTCAATTAACTTAATGGTATCTAAACTTCTAAATAGATCGTCAATGACCAAAAAAGGAATATATCTATATATAAAATTTAGAAACTGATTTTTTGTGTTTATCTTTATCATTTGCATTACAGTAGAGGGAGTAACACATTTGACAATTTTAATACTTCTACAAAACCGGTTAAACAAATAAATATCTTTTTATTATATCTTTTGAACAGCAATTTCACACTGTACATGTAGAGGGTCGCCACAATTCAACTTACAACTCAAACGACAGATGGGGTATCACATTTCCTCGGTAGAGACACATTTGATCTAAATTTGTACACAACCAAATCTAACCTAAATAAAATTTAATAATTTAAATAAAAAATACTCAAAGAATTCCAGCTAAAAACCAAATAAACAAAAGTTTCTAATAAAGCTTAATTTTGTTGTTAATGATGCTCCTGCAGATGGGGCACGTCTCAAGTTCTTGTCCACATTCGCAACATGTCTGTCATGAAAAGATAAACGGTGTCACATGCACTCTCCTTAGGACCTTAACTATTATTACACATTAAAATAATTAGGTAAGAAACTCAACATTTTATTTTTACCTGATGCCCACATCCAAAGGCCATGTCTTTTGGATTGGTCAAACATATGGGGCAAATCTGTACATAACCAAGTTAATTTGTTAAATGTACATTGTCACAGCTGGAATAATCAATGCATATAAGATGAACAAATTGAAATTTAGCCTCTACCCTAGGCCCTACACCACATATCTACCATATATGAACAATGAGAATAGGATAAGCAACAACCAATCAGGTAACTAATGTTTTCTACACAAGTCATCTAATTTCTCAATAAAAAAATCTACAATCTACAATGTACATTAAGAATCAGTCACTGTGTATTGCGTATATTTATGCATATTGATTCACATATTTTTTCATCTAAATAATCAACACCAAAATAATTAAAACTTTAATAGGCGAATAATTAAATTTGCATACAGTAATATAATAAAAAAAATTTATCTGATGTCAAATATATATTTCTATCAAAGTGACTAATTAATGACTCTTTTTTGTATGCATGTAGTCATACTGATTCTCAATTGAAGCATGAGAAGATCATGCAAACTAAAATAGAAACGGGGAAGAAACCCCATCTTCTCCTGAAAGACCTGATCATGGAACATGCACAACATAAATAAAATAATAAATGAAGCATGATTTAGGTTTTACCAGATTGTCATAATTCAAAGTTGGGGCTGCTGGATAAGCTGTGCCAGATAGGCTGCTGTCACTAGGATAAGTGGGGACACTTGGCTCATAATTAGCAGCATGAGGTTTTGAAGTGCCAAAAGATGCCGACCCATAAGGTTTTGAAGCGCCAAAAGTTGCTGAAGAAGCAGACACGGGTGGTGGAAGGGCAACTCTCCGTGGAGCATTGGCTTTCCGAGCGCTACATAAATAATAAGCAGAGATGAATATGATGGAACCTATGTTAATTTAAAACCAATAGAAACGGTGTGGAATCCAAAAACTTACCCAAGTATATTAAGCTCTATAGCTGCCTTGTACTGAGAAGGAATTTCCATCAATGCTGCAAGAGCAAATGCAGCCTCTTTTCGTGAAGGAGGAATGTTCTTGGACATGATCTCTGTGAAATTCACAAACTAAAGAAGCACAAAGACAAATCATCAATATCAGTATCTGCTAACAGAAGTAATTAAGTTATTAATAATTATGATGTACATTCTTTATTACAGACCTGAAAATTATCGAAGTCCCGGGCTGGAATATTGTCATCGAACTCTTTCATCATGTCCCAAGGTCCGTCTCCAACACCAACCAATATGATTGAAAGAGGAAATTTACTGTGACAAAAGCAGGAAGATAAGAAAATGTATTTCATGTTTTGACCAAATAAAACTTTCTCAGGCAAAAACTACTGCACAATCACCTTGCCTCGACAATGGCATCTACAGTCTTCTGTTCCTGTGGACTTAGCCTCCCACGTTCAGTGTCAACACTTCTTGTAACCTGCATCAGATATTGTTGTAGGTGGGTATAAACTATAAACTATAACTATGTAATATAAAATATACACTGAACCTCAAAAGGAATAAAAAAAAATCCCACCTCAAGAACCTGCTAGGCCTAGGCTTATGTTTGTATTAAAGCAATATAAGGAAGATGAGAAACTTCAAGGTGCATTGCAGTTGACCAAAAAGGAAGAGGGAAAAAAAAAAGAAAAAGAAAGAGAAACAAAATAAAATTGTGCAACTGAACTCCTATGACTGATATACTGGATTTGGAATAGAATACCTGGCCATCTGCAATTATAACCAAAACATGATACTGGCCTCCACTCTGCTCAACGATTGTCGTGGCCATTTCAACAATTGGTGCAAATGACGTGGGACCTAACATAAATCCAAAAGTGTGATTAGCTCAGTACACAGTATCTAAATGAGTCAGCAGAATTTCCAGAAGATTAACAGAACAAGTAGAAATATAACCTGCAAGTCGAATATGAGGAACAATTTCCCTGTACCGACTCAACACTTCCTCAAAACCATTGCAAAACCTGTCATCTGGATAGAAGCTGAAGACATCTTGATCATGTGTTGATGCTGCCATGATGTCATAGAAACGACTATTAGAAATTTTAAACTTCAAAGAACAATTATATAAGTATATAACATAATTTGAGAGATACCATCTCCAAATCCAAAACAAGGAATCATGTTATCCTCATCAAATGCAGCCAATGTTTTCCCAATAATAGATATTGCTTGTTCATATGGATTTGGAACATCCCCAATGTGATGCAAGCTTTTCCGGTTAAATGAATTCTTCCCTGCGAACATTATTCAGCAAACTTTTCGGTAAAACACAATGCATAGCTTCCAACTAAAGCTTAAAAGTATATAAGACCTTACCTGTCCATTCATTGCTCTTAGTAAAATCGATACCAAGAATAAGATTGGAAGACTCAAGGCCTGCCCGTGCAAGAGCCTCAGTCACCTATAATGAATAAAAGCATGGAAAATACCAGAATGTTAACAATTAAGACTAAAATTAAAATAATGATACAGCATCAACAGTTTTCTTAAAATATATACAAGAACAAGACAAAGGAGCACCATCATTGACAAAGTAATTTGCAAAGTGCAAGAGCAAACTATCACAAGCTAAATAATGCTTAATCATATTTAAAAAAAAAAAAATGCACTCATCAAATCTACAGCTCGAAATCCATCAGCAGTAGATATGTTTCTCCTCAGTGGATTCAGTTTATTGAAGCTCAATGGCCATAAAGAACATGACAAGTTATTTTACAATCTATTGAGTCTTATGATCCTAAAGTCCTAATGAATTAACTTAAAAAAAGAATAATATGCCTCTGCAAAATTCAAAAGTCAATTGCACAGTTCATGATATTAGTCCAGATCAGCATCAGCTAATGAGAATAAATCCAATATTAGCAAAAAGCTTAAACCATCTCTTACCTCATCTATGGAATTGTAATTATCAGCAATCCTCGAGTACTTCCTATCTAACCTTCTTCTATTGTCGGGGCGTGCGACTTCCCCGCTAGTATAAGGTTGTTCATAGCCATAATTTTGGGTAGTAGTAGGAGGAGCATAATAGGGTTGCGCCGTAGGATAAGGAGGCGGTTGTGGCTCATAGCCAGGACCACCCTGACCATAAATTGGCTGAGGATATCCATTCCAGGAAGATGCAGAGGAACTTGAACGGCCATATGAACTCTGCCTCCAATTATTATCCTCTTTAGAATTGTTTCCCCCCATCAACTCAACTGTCTCCTTTTTCGAACAAAAGCCAATCCGAATCAATCAAAAGACTCAGCAATTAAAATGAACTCAGAAGCCAATCCAAGGTTCTATCTATAATATGGAAAACTAAAGTATCTTCTTCAAGGTTGAAGTACTCAATTTCCAAGCAAATTCTCAATCAATTCATATCAATCTCACCGACCTAAAAGAAACACATCCTCCATAAGCAAACTCAAATAAATAACAGAGAAAAAACAAACAATATAGCCTTAGCCGCCACATGTCTTCAAATTCAATCAACACACGGCAGCTCCATTTTTTTTTTTTGCCCAAAACTGGAGAAAGTCCAGTTCAGCGGGCAAAATAAAAATTTAAAAGTTTCCAATAATGGAAAATTCGTCAAATTTTAAGCCTTCTAACGAACCTTTATCAATTAAGAGTCAACACGCTCAGATTCAGAAAACCAACCCTAATTTCTATATTTATAAATAAATATAAGCGAAGTTTCAAGAAAAATGATTAATATAAGATTATAAGTACATAATGCTTACTATAAAAGGAACAAGGTTTAGATTAGATCGGTGACCAAATTTTGGCTACAAAAAATTTAACCCTAATTGATGAATTGGCCGTGAGAACTCTCAGCTTCAAATCTTGAAAATCATGAACGCAAAATGCGAAAAACAAAGAATAGTAAACAACATTGCGTTGTAGAAGATCTGAACAGTGCTGGCTGTTTCATTCAGGTAAAAGCTTGGCTTAAAAACAAACAAAAAAAGACTTTTTTGAGAAGAAAAGAGAAGAGAAAAGGTGAAGTTTGAGTCAACGAGTTCGAGATGCGAATCGGAGGATATAGTGAAGATACCTTGGATTCGGAAAGCAGTGATGGCGATGGAACATGGCGGTTTTGGAATATTCTGGATTTTTTGTTGCAGTGTGAGTGTGTGAGAGAGAAAAAGAGAGGATCTTTGAGATTCGAATAGAATCGATTGTTATTGAGAAAGCAAGAAACAAAAAAGTCGTGTTCCAGAGGAATTCAGAAAGCAGCGGCACTTTCTTCTGCTTTACGGTTCCTTCAATTTTTGAATTCTTTATTTTCTATTCTAGTTGTCACTGCTCAGGTGACGAGGGGGGAACCAGTAAATACAGTTTCTCATTTTTTTTTAAAAGAATATATACTTAAATTAGTAAGAAAAAAATTTTAAGTGTACATTCTTTTATGTGTGATTCAATTAGATTTATGTATTATAACTTTAGAAATAGTAAATTTAAAATGATAAATGCTAGAGAACCAATGCTAGGGAGTCCATAGATAGTCTATGAGTGTAATTAGAAAAATAATGAATGGTAAAATAGGAAAAAAAAATTGATATTATTTATCTTTATTGATTTGATAATACACAATAATACACAATTACTTATATATATGTTTTACATGAAAATTTTGATTTTTTTTTTATTTTCATACAAATCAAGAGTTAGTAGTATAAGGGTAATAAAATCACTTATTTATTTATTAATTAATTATTAAGTTTTTTGGATACTGGAGTTTGTCATTATTGAGTAAGGATGCACATGAAAGACGGATCAAGCCTCACAAGGTGGGAGTGGAGTCAAACTCATTTTAAACTAATAAAAAAAATGACAAATACAATACAATATGTCAATATGCATCACTTTTTTCTTTTAACTAAACAAGTTGACAATAAAACTTGAATGAATAAATAAGTGTTTCGGGGTGAATGCAGAACCGAATAAGCCCAATTCAGTTCAAACGTGGGCTGTTGCTGTGAATTCAATTGCTGAATTTTCAATGGGACAGGCCGGGGGGGGGGGGAGAATCTGCAAAACACTCCGACGCTCAAGTCAGACAGGGTGTAAACAGAGTTTAAGTATAGTAGAAGTGTTGTGTTCAGTGTGTTCAAACCTGTGTACCATTGGGGTATTTATAGGCTCAAGTGTACCCGTGATGGTGATAATGGGAAAGTGCACGTCCAGGGGTTTCGGAGTAGTGCACGGGAGCACGTCTCCTATTCTGTTGCAAAGTGGAGATCGTGTCACATCCCTTTCGTGGAGGGCACGTCGGGTCGGGTCTCTCCTGTCGGACGGGATCGGTTCTTCCTAGTAAACAGGCCAGGGTGTCCCTAGACCTGCCAATGTGTTGAGCCCAACTGTTCACTATGAGCTCATCCGTATCCACAAGTCGGTAATACCCGACTTGTCCATGCAGGTCGGATGTTCTGTCAATACATGGGCTGAGCGGGTTATCTCCTCCTGAGTCATCTGGTGAGGTGGTCTCCCAAAAATGGCCCAATGGGGGGCCTATTCTTTGGGCCTAGAAATTGGGTACGAACACTGCCCCTACGCGGAGTTGTGGCCGTCAGCAGGCGCATTCCGCGTATCCGAGTACAAGCCATCACGACCCGTGTTATTTACGGAACGCACTTCCGAGTTCTTCGCAACCTCCATCGTTTGGTATTCCTTAATTCAATTTGAATTAAATTTCAAATTTTAAACTCGTAAGAGAGAGAGGGGGTGGAAAAGCGTGAGCATTTAATGAGGCATTTCATCTAATGAGGGCATTTACGGTCATGCCCCTAATGACTCATTATGTGTAAGTAGTGGAATCTCAAAGCCTTCTCCCACTCCTTAAATCTCTGACACCACCTCTCCATCATCAACCTTTCTAACTCTCTCGTCCATTTTCATTGCTGCCATCGTCGTGGGTGCTCTGTCGTGGTATTGCCGTTCTGGGCTGCGAGCTGTGACTTTCTTCCTTCCTTGATATCGACGAGGCTCCCTGATCCTCCTTCCTTTTCTTCTCCTTCCTTGGTCGTTTCGTCTTCTTCTCTCAGGTACTGTTCGCCACCTTGTTTTGCATCGTCCTTATTGTTTCTTTGATCAATGCAGCCTTAGATGTCTGACTTTGAGTAGATGATAGTTGTATTTACTATTTACAATTCGTGAATTGTTGGGGGTGATTCGTTCTTTCTGGAAACAGAGGTGTGGGGGGAGAAAGACGAAGCGATTCTGTTGCATATTTCTTCATTCCTGCGCTTAATTACTATATTGTTGTTCATTCATGTCTAATTTCTGTTATCACCATTTTTCTTCGTCGTGGCTTGCGTGTTTAGCCTTCTGGGTAGAGGTCGTGAATCTGGGTCTGGCACAGGTCATGCCTACCCGAGTTCAGTAGGGTATTCGTCCTTCAACATATGATTTACCGTGTCTTCTTGTTTCTCGAGCTGTGATTGTCGAGAACTCAGACTTGCACTCATCGTGTTATTTCTGAGGCTCTCTCTCCTTGGGTCTTTACGAGTAGTTTTCCTTTTATATTTTTTGTAGGTTCTTTGGTTGTCATGGCTCGAGGTGACATCAATGTTATGCCCGCCAATGTTCCTGAGGACATGGATTGGGTGGAAGACGTAGTTTTGCTCTCTAAGTCCGTGGTGGACGAGGAGTTGCTAGCGTCTTTTAGGGAGGCCCATGCTATATGTGGTACGGTTGCTGAGGAGAGTAAGTATGAGCTGGTTGCCCCCACTTTGGAGGAGAGGGTGTGCTATTACAATTTTGGCCACCCTGAGGAAAGGCATTTCATCTACATGTATGAATGCCTTTTCTCGAAGTTGGGGGTCCGACTTCCTTTCACCCAATTCGAGCAGGATGTCTTATATGAATGTCAAGTTGCCCCTACCCAGCTCCATCCAAACTCTTGGGGTTTTATGAAAGCTTTTTAGTCTGTCTGTTGGTATCTGCAACTGGATCTCTTGCTTAAAGCATTTCTCTATTTTTTCCACCTTACTCACCCCTTCTCCCAAAAGAAGTCCCGGTGGGCTTCTTTCCGAGCTCGTGAGGGTCGCCGGATATTCACCCTCTACGAGGAGTCGTTTCACGACTTTAAGAACTACTACTTCAAGGTAAGGGCAATTGAGGGGGTTCGCCCGTTCTTTGAGAATGAACGAGGGGAATACCAATTTCGCCTCTATTGGTACTCGGGGCCGGAAAGTCCCAAGTATGACTTTGGCGATTTAGACGAGGTGGATCAAGAAATAGTAACCGTATTGAAGGAGTGCTGTGCTAAGACTCCTTTTAATACCAAGACTTTGTTGACCCGTTCACCGAGCTATATTCCGACTGAATTAGGTAGTCGTTTCCTTTCCAGTGGTATTTATTTCTGGCTTTAATGAATAAGTTTCTTACAGTTTGCTTCCTTTTGTAGAAAAAATGACCAATCATTTCGATGCTTATAAGAGGATGCGAGCTCGGAAGAAGAATCAAGCTAATCGGCTTGCTGGCATCAGGTTTGCAGGGTTCTCCGAAGAGCACCGCCGACCTCGTCAATAAGGTTCCCCCTCCGGGATCTGAAGATCAGTCCGTCGTCAGCCAGCCAGCCCGAGTTCAAGGTGCCCGCCAATCCAGTGAATCCGGGAGACTCGGGATCCGACAAGCCGAAGTCTAAGAAGAGGAAGGGCTTCAGTCATTCCTACGGCTCGATCTATTCCCCCGACTTCGACGCTGTGGGTTTCACTGACGAGTTTATCATGGAGAATTCTAGGATTGCTTTGGATGAGGCTGGTCCGAAGAGCAACCTAGAGTTCCTCATGAAGGCTGGCATTAAAGCTGCCGGCATATCTCGGGCTCTTCAGAAAAAGCTGGTTGGTTGTTCTTCGACTTCCCGAGCTGTGCTGGACCAGTTAAAGGAGAGGTTGGCTGGCCTTGAGAGGGGGAAGGAAAAAGTGGACGGGGAGCTGTCAGAAGTTAGGGCTGAGCTCGATCAGATGAAGAAGTCGGCTAGGGAGGCCGACCAATCAAGGAAGAAGGCTGAGGCCGAGGCCACCGATCTGAAGGCCAAGGTTGTATCATTGGAGGTGGACTTGGCCAAATTAAAGGAAGAATATGAAGAGCTGGAGGATGATTCCATCAAGAGCAACGACAATATTGTTGAGAATCTCCGACTTCAAGCCAAGATCCTCGTTCCGACTCTGAAAGTGCATCTTCTTCATCCGGACAACTATGTGGCCGGAAGTCAAATTGTGTGGTGCTCGGATCTCCTTCTTGAGTCCGGGGGCCCCTACTTTGAAGAGCCAGCGGCCGAAGTTGGAGATGCTCAGAAGTCGGAGCCGCAGGTCGGAGCTGATGATGTTGAGAAGACCCCTTCCGTTTAATTTTCTTTTTGTTTTAAGTTATTTTGGAGGCCTTTGAGCCGTTTTTGTAATGACTGGATATCTGCCCTTTTATGGGTCTTTTTGTAACTTCTGACTTTTTTTGCCCCTTCTGAGGGCTTAAGTTATTTTGCCTCTTGGTGGGCTTATTTTCAACTTATAACGTGTTTCCGATCCGATCTCTATACTTGTCTGCGCGTACTTTGCTTTTATTTGTTTCCAAATTTTTGCATTTTGTACAAGTTGTATTCGTATATTTTCTATCAGATTTTGTAGCTTATACACTTGCTCGTGTTTGCTTTTATCCGATTTCAACATACGTTCGTGTAAGTTGGATCCAACTTACACATTCTTCCGAGTTGTATTCGTCCGAGTTATTTGCAGCCAATTCTAGTTTGACTCTCGGGTGCGAGCTTATTTATTTCACGATTTTTGAACTTATTTATTTTTGTTCATTTGTCATTTCTCTTATGACTTTGAACTTATATAATTTGTTCGTTCATCGTTTTGAGTAATACTATTCGGACCTCGTCGCTTTGCATTTTCGAAGAAGTTAATCTTCGTATTGCTTACGCGTTTTTTCAAGCTTGAATAGTTTACAGATGTCGGATAGTAGACGACTTCTCATAGACGCAAAGAATGTTGCTTTTTATTCATAAAGCTTGATCATTACATCAATTGAGAATTCAAAGAAAAACAAAGATGAAACTACGTGGTATCGTAGCCTCACTATAATGCCTCGTTAAAACCCCCCTCGGTAAAACCCAATGGGATAAAACCATGAGATCGGGAAAAAGAGTACATCAGGGAGTGAGTTAGTAGTAGAAAGCACGAAGGTTGTGGCTGTGCCAAGTTCTCGGAAGCTCGTTGCCATCCATGGTGGCTATTTTGTGATAGCCTTTTCCGAGTTTTTGCTTGACCTTGTAAGGTCCCTTCCAGTTGGTGGCGAGTTTGCCTTCCCCGGGGGTAGGGAGTCCGATGTCGTTCCTGATGAGGACGAGTTCTCCGTCTTCGAAATATCTCGGAACGACTTTTTTGTTGTAACGAATTGCCATTCGTTCTTTCAGGGCCTCTTCTTTTATCCGAGCTCTTTCTCGGGTTTCCGCTGAGAGATCGAGCTCCTCCTTTTGGGCCTTGTCATTGATTATTTCACTGAAGAAGGTGACCCTAGGGCTTTCTTCGCTAATCTCCACGGGAATCATCGCCTCCATCCCGTATGTCAGCTTATAAGGGGACTCCCCTGTAGTAGATTAGGGAGTGGTTCTGTATGCCCATAGCACATGAGGGAGTTCTTCTGCCCATCTTCCCTTAGCGAGGTCCAATCTCCTTTTGAGTCCTCGGAGGATTACCTTGTTGGCT
>JASCZI010000027.1:131096-150810 GCA_036250425.1 Stylosanthes scabra
ACTGCCTCTCCTCTGATCTACTTCTCACCCTCTCCATGATTGCAAATTAAACTGTCTTTACCAATCAGAATTTTAGTTGTTGGTGCCATTAGCCATTATGCAAACACAAGCAAGATTACAAGTGTAGTGACAATGAGTCAATGACGACCACAGTATCGATACGAAGAGAATAATACTCAAACCAATGACCTTGCCTTCTCTAACGGCTACTATTTTAATTTTCAACTTTGCATGTTCTATACGGAGGCCATGTTGGTGAAGATGTAAATAGATTTTTTATTGTTCATGACATTAAGAAAACCTTTTGGTAATATTTGGTTTCTGATATTGGGATTAACACTCAATATTATGTTTATTGGATAGAGATTGGAATTAAAATTTTAGTTTAAGTCTTTAAAATTTTAATATTTTCAGTACCTCAAGTTAGTAGAGACTGAGAACTGAGAACTGGAGACTGAGACTGAAATTGAAATTTTAATAACTTTTATTTACTCAAATAGCATCACATAACATTAAAGTTTTCAATATTAGCTTTTACTTTTTTTTTATTGACTTAATTCAATTTCTACTTTTAGTATTTATCTTTTAATAAATTTAAACCAAACATAATAAATAAACTTAATTCAATCTCAGTCTCTCAGTCTTACAGTTTCAATCTCTCTTCCAAACATATCATTTAAATTTTGGTGATACTTAAATACAGTTGACTTTATGTAAAGTTGTTTATTAATCACTTTTAAATGAATTAATATGTTTGACCAAAATATAATCTAACAATTTCAAATAACAATTTTACAAGAAGTTAACTACATCCGAGTTATCTCCTTAAGTTTTATTACAAATACAAATTTTGAGGGGAGTAAACCCTTTAAATTAAGGGAACCTTTAGAATCATATTCTCTCTTTGCATACATGTCCAATATAAGGACCCGTTTTGCCATACCACCCGTTGTACGCTGAAATAGTAATACTTTGTTGTCCAATTCTTCTGAACAGAGGTGTCAAACGGGTGGGCGGACCAAATACGAGTCAGTCCGTTTCAAGCGATGAACAAAAATCTGAAAAACGAGTTGGCCCGTATTTTAAAATAGTCAAGAAAGTATCAACCCGATTCGTTTAACTTGTTTTTTATTTTATTTTTTTATTTCATATCCATGCAAAATAAAATTTTAAAAAGTTAATTAAAAATTAGAATTTATGTAACGAAATATATTTTATATATTAAAAAATAGAAAAAACGAGTTAGCTCGTCTAACTCGTGTCCGCTCGACTCGAACCCGTCTAACTCGCGAGTTATACGATCCGAGTCAAATTGACTCACTTTTAAATGAGCTGTAATTTCGGTCGCTCGACTCGCCTACATTTACGAGCAATCTGAGTCGACTCGCGAGTCGCGACTCGTTTTGACAGCTCTACTTCTGAAGCGCCTCTCTAATCTTAGTGAAAAAATCTTGATACTCCCATTAAGGTAGAAGGAATTTTGATTAACTATGTTAAAAGCCAAAAACTATCCGTTTCATATTCATAAAGAACTTTAATTTTTTTTTTTGTTTGACATATCACAATTTACTTTGGAGGAGATTTCTGATCTCTCATTTATAACATATATATTTCTTTTGAATAAAGTAAAATTTTAGTCTACAATATTTGATTCAAATTTTAATTTAATTTCTAACGCAACTAGTTAAAAAAAAAGTGACATGAATATTAACTCTTCTATTAAGATACATTAAGTCTCATTTTTTAGCTTACCACCGCAGTAATACGCAGTAATGTCATATAGTCTGATTGTTAGATAGAAGGATTTCATCAAATTCTTTTTCTTAATTGCTTTTTAAAATTTAACATGTAATTAAATATCACTAACTTATTAGAAAATTTTTTAATCTAAAAATAGAATGTTTGAAAAATAAGAAGCCTAACATATTCTAGAAAAAAATAAATAAATTTTATCCCTTTTTCTTGTTAGATGTGTGCAAGTTTGGTGAGTAGTAGGCCATCTAATCCTTCCTAGCTAGAAGACTATAGAACAACGATTCATTCGGCTCTACTTGGAAGTGAAATAAATTCTATCTCTTCCCCTATATCCCTTTTTTATTTTAGGACCAGTCAAAAACTAGAACGCTAACTGTATTGTGTTTTATTCATATCCATTTCAATATCATCCCAACTAATTTATCCTTCCTCCATAAACAAAACCATTATTTGCCTTAAATAACTTGCTTCAAAATATGCTTTTGTAAACCCCTTTGTTTTTATTAATATATATTTTTTTGTATGCACCGGATATTCACTGGACTGAAAGTTCAATAATTAATTTCTCAAGTGAACAACCCTCCTAAGCAAACAAGCTTCATTTCCATTTTCTGAGGAGAATCGAAACCAGAGAGTTGATTAATGAGTATAAATTCTTATTCATTTGTGCTAATTTGCGTTGATTTTTTAAATATATGGTATAATATTTAAATTGGTCCCCGAAAGAGTTTATTAGTCATATTAGTCCCCGAAAGATAACATCTTCAATCAAATTGATCTTTCTACCAATAAGATGATGACATATCATAATTAAATGCACATATCAAAAAACGATTGGATGATGTGTCATCTATAAACCAATCATTTTGTAACACATATCATTTAATTGGTAAAATGACTAATTTAATTAAGAATTGCATCTTTCAAGAACTAATATGACTAACAAAATTTTTCGAAAATTAATTTGAATAAGACAATATTTTCATGAACCAATTCGAACATTAACCCTTGAATATATATACATTGAAACAATTTAAGCTTGATGATTGCTTTAAAAAACTCGTCTAATAGTCAACTTGCCAAAAATGGGACATGTATGTCTTTGAATTTAAGCTTAATAATTGCTTTAAAAATATTTATAAATTATTTACCAAAATGTTCGGAATTAAACTCCCTCTTCTAATTCTGCAATAATAATATCCATCTTCCTCTCTGATCTTTTCCCTCCTAAATCAAATAGATGATAGGGATGATGATGATGAACACTACTTAATTATTAACACCTTCAACATATTATTGGAATGAGAAGCTAAGCTTGGCTTCTTAACTAATAACTCTCTTCTTAAGTTGCTTTTCCTCTACCAAATTCATTGCACCGTAATTTCTCTCCAGAATTAAATTGCTTGACCCCGTTTTAGTCTTCAACTAGAAAGGTTACTAATTAAATCAACAAGGCTTCTTAGATTTATTAGGAGCAGGGAGAACTATATATGGAAGTTCATATTAATTAAAATCATTGATATATCTTATTGAAGAGTTCAAACTCCACATCAATGCCTTACAGATCTGATTGAATAAATGAATAGTCACCCCAAAAAAAAATCTGAATTGAATTGCTTATTAAATTAATTAATTAGTCTATCATTTGTTTGCAATTATATAAGTTTAATTGTGTACCTAATTACTTCTATGAAGAAGAAGGATATGTGATATATACTTTGACGATAACTGATATATTGCTTAAAAACAGAAAAGTTTTTTTTAAAAAAAAATAAGAAAAAATAGAACTAACTTGAGTGTTTACTAGTAAGTTATATCATCACATGAATAATTATTCAACTTATTAGATATATGTTAAGACACTGCTTGGATAATAATCTATTATAGAAGTCTTTTATGTCAAATTTATCTTTTTATTTATATAGGTAGGTAATTAATATCATAAGGTATTTTTTCGGGAAAATTTTTTCAAATAAATTATTTAAAAACTTTATTTCCCAAAACAAATAAAAAAGACATTATTTATAAGAATTCAACTTTTTTTTTTGAATTTTCCACGAAGTTTGCCTTAAGATCCGGCGATTTTGGTGAAAAAACCAAGTTCTTAGCAACTCACGACGAACTGGGGTGGTTTTTGACGAAATGTGCATGATGTTCGCCTTAACTTGCGGCGAACTTGGTGCTGATTCCCAAAAGCGCTGCAACTTGAAATTTTTTATTAGAATAATATTAGTATTAGTTTAGGATTTTTTAATTAGAATAATATTAGTATTAGTTTAGGATTTTTTTTATTAGAATAATATTAGTATTAAAAAATTAATTTATTTTAAGTTAGATTAATGCTAAGTTGGTTCATTAGTATTATAGTTTGAGATTTTTTATTAGAATAACATTAGTATTAGTTTAGGATTTTTTTAATTAGAATAATATTAGTATTAGTATTAGTTTAGGATTTTTTTATTAGAATAATATTAGTATTAAAAAATCAATTTATTTTAAGTTAGATTAATGCTAAGTTGGTTCATTAGTATTATAGTTTGAGATTTTTTATGAGTTTTGTCTAAGTTTTTTATTTTAATTTATTATACATGTATTTAAATATTTAAATTAGTAATTAGGTGATTATTTTGTACATTTGTTTATTTATTTAGTTACTTGTTTATTTATTTAGCATTATTATATTTATAAGCTAACTTAAATGTTAAATTAAATATTAAGTTACTTAGGTTGTTAATTAATGATAGTTTTGATATGAAATTTGATTAGGGGCGTATTTTTGTGTGATAGTTTTTTATTTTGATCTAGTTATGAGTTATTTATTTAAATTTAATTATGTTATGGAATATATTTGCCGAAAGTTGCAGCGCTTTTGGGAATCAGCACCAAGTTCGCCGCAGGTTAAGGCGAACATCATGTACATTTCGTCAAAAATCACCCTAGTTCGCAGTGAGTTGCTAAGAACTTGGATTTTTCACCAAAATCGCCATATTTTAGGGCAAACTTCGTAGAAAATCCAAAAAAAAAAATTGGATTCTTGTAAATAATGTCTTTTTTATTTTTTTGGGAAATAAAATTTTTAAATAATTTATTTGAGAAAATTTTTCAATTTTTTCGAGCTTTAAAAACTTTTTTCTTAGCTTATTTAAATATTGATGAGTTATAATTTATATGACATTTTTCTTTTTTCTCATTATAAAGGTATTGAATTCGAACCTTACCAAAAACATCAAAAATATAAATATTTTACTTCTCGAAAACTAAGAGAAAAATGTTTAAAAGTTACAAGTATAGCCATTTAATTTGTTAGTTTTTTTTTTTTTTGTCTAAACAGAAATTTGAATATGAAATTTCTTATAATGGAGAATAATATCATAGCAGCTATGAAATGTCAAACTCCTTTATATTTGTTTATATTATTTGGATTTTTTGTCATTGAGAGATAAATCCATATATATATGTGCTCTATTTCATCGCATAGAACAAAATATTAAAATAATTTTTTTGATTTAGCAACTTGTTTAGTTTAATTCATCCTATTACATGAGAATGGCAACATTTAAAGAGCACCGAAAAGCGAGCTCAAAAACAAGTATGATCTAATGCTGGCGTAACCATCCAAGAAAATTATGTTTATATATATTTCTCCATCCACATCCAAAAATATCACCAATCCTTCAATTCTAACAATCAAAGCATACACATACATACATATTCAACTACTTACTCCAAATAAGTAGTAGTTTTTCATTTTAAATATGGCAAATTTTGTTCCATTGACCACTACACATGTTAGTTTGGTTTTAGTGATTATTGGTGCCATTGTTTGTGGAGGTGAAGCTAGGCCTAGCAGTGGCGGCAACGGCAACGGCGGCAACAACAGTAGGCCAAGGGCATTCTTTGTGTTTGGAGACTCACTAGTTGACAGTGGTAACAACAATTACTTGGCTACCACTGCACGTGCAGATGCTCCTCCTTATGGCATTGATCATCCATCTCATAGACCCACTGGCCGTTTCTCCAATGGACTCAACATCCCTGATCTCATCAGTTAAGTTTTATTTGCTCTCTAAATATCCCTTTACTGGTTTTAGGCTTTTAGCTTATGATATTGTATTTGCATGTACTACTTTAATTTGTTCACATCTTCTATTTTTAGTATTAAAAATATCGATGACGTTAAATGTATATACGTTAATGCATTCATTATTCTAATAAATAATTTTTGTTTTTTTTTTTTGCTATGACTCAGATTTTTTATAATGGACTTCGATATTTTTATGCTCAAATTTTATATGCTAAACTTTATTATTTTTGTGTTTAGCATCTAGACCTATCACATGTGAAAACGCATAGATGAATTTAAATACACGAACACCTAAATTTATTATAAAAATATAAATTCACAGTTGCCTCCTTCGATTAATTTTAATTTTTTAAAAGAGTGATTTTATGATATAGTGTGAGAGCCAATGACCAAAAAGTCTTTTATCCTTGTTAAACCAAAAAAGAAAAATAACATAAGACAAATAAGAGAAAAAGAAAGACTAGAAAAAATTACACAAAATAAAAAAGAAAAAAAGTGTAACTTATTAGAGATATAACTATCTGTTTATGTTGCCTTCTTTTGTTAGCTTAAGTTTTTTAGAGAAGTGATTTTATGATAATTTTCTCACCTTGTACATAGACGTAGCAATCCATTGTTTAGCAGCAAATCCTAATGCGAATTTGTTTGATCCAGGTCAAAGAATTGGTTCTGAGTCTGTATTGCCATATTTGAGCCCCGAACTCAGAGGAGACAAGCTCCTAATTGGTGCTAATTTTGCATCAGCAGGAATTGGAATTCTTAACGACACTGGAATTCAATTTGTGAGTTCACTAGTTACTTATTACTTCAGTCAGGATTTTTAAAATTAGATTTTAATTAATGGTTGATGCAAATTTTGTTGCAGGTAAACATAATCAGAATGTACAGTCAGCTACAACATTTTGAAGAGTACCAGAGAAGAGTTAGTGCTATAATTGGTGCTGCAGGGGCTAAAAGATTGGTTAATCAAGCACTGGTTCTGATAACTGTGGGCGGCAATGATTTCGTTAACAACTACTATTTGGTGCCTTATTCTGTAAGGTCCCAACAGTATCCACTCCCACAGTATGTCACCTTCATCATTTCTGAGTACAAAAAGCTTCTGCAGGTAAACACCTTGTATATAGTGATACAAATACTCATAGCAGTATGAACAAATTAGTCCGAGAAGAGAATGAGATTGGACCAAATGAGCCTATAAAAAAAATCAATTAATCTAAGCGTACATTTCTTTTTGCTAACCAAGTTCAACCAAGTTAAACAGGTTTTATATATATAACGAATATGTTTTTATAGTTGACACGAACAGGTTTTAAAACATGTTCATTTGCTTTTAAATTTTATGTTCATTCTAGTAGTAATATTCTGTTCGTGCACGAACATAAATTTATATATACAACGAATATGTTTTATAGTTGACATGAACATTTTAAAATCTGTGGACAAAATTCACTTGGTTTAACTTAGTTAGAGAAAAAAAATATACATATAGCATGAGTAAAAAAAAATTAGCACACTTGGTCCAGTTAACTTGTATATAGTGATACAAATACTCATAGCAGTATGAACAAATCAGCCCAAGAAGAGAATGAGGTTGGACCAAATGAGCCTATAAAAAGAATTAGCACACTTGGGTCCAGTTAACCTGTATGAGACGGTGTAACTGATTGTTGAAATATTAATTAATAGTTTGTTTTGGTTTTCAGAAACTGTATGAATTGGGAGCTCGGAGAGTTCTAGTGACAGGGACAGGTCCATTAGGATGTGTTCCTGCAGAATTAGCACAACGTGGCACGAATGGAGGATGTTCAGCTGAATTACAAAGAGCTTCGTCACTCTATAATCCTCAGCTTGAACGCATGTTGAAAGATCTCAACTCCCAAATCGGCAAGGACGTTTTTATTGCTGCAAATACACAAGAAATGCACCTTAACTTCATTACTAATCCTCAAGCATTTGGTAATTACCACTGCACTATCACTCATCCCCTCTTTTAAGTTTTTTTTTTTTTTTCAAATACAAATATATTATATGAAGCTTTTCAGATATATCATGGTTTACGATAATCCAATAATTTTAATCGTTGATTTCAATAAGAGAAGTAATGCAAATTTAAAAATCAATTGAAATTAATGGTTAAGATCAATAGATTACTGGAAACTATAAATTTTTCTGTGTTAATGTTTACATTTTTACATGTTGCTAGACGGCATGTATAATGGTTTAATTCTTTACTTAAATTAGACCGTTAATTTTAGAACATGACTGTATTTTATTTGTTTATGCATCATCTTCTTCAAATAACATTTCATTTTATTTGTTTGTTTTATTTTTTTTTAGTTTTTAATAAGCTCCAAGAGGGTCAAGAGCTTTAACTACTTATCCAAACAATAAAAAAAATTTCATTGTGTGTGCTGCTCTCTAACAAATACGTTTTTTTGTATAGGATTTGCTACATCTAAAATAGCATGTTGTGGGCAAGGACCTAACAATGGTCTTGGACTATGCACACCACTCTCAAACCTGTGCCCAAACAGAGACTTGTATGCATTTTGGGATGCATTTCATCCATCTGAAAAGGCCAACAAGATTATTGTGGAACAAATCATGTCAGGTTCTACTAGGTATATGAATCCAATGAACCTCAGCACCATCTTGGCTTTGGATGCTATTACCACATGATGATCAAGATTCATCACACACATACATACATACATGTATTCAACCAATAAATTTCATCATTCTGCATTGTTGTTTAATTACCATTTGTAACTGTTTTCATATTGTTTGTGATGTCAAGGAAATTATCTGCTTTAGAGTTTCCAGTCTTCGTTAATAAGTGATGGGGAACATAATTTCTTCTTCTCATTTTGTGTTTGTCTACAAGTTGTGTACAAATAACATTTCTCAATATCAACATTATTGTTATTGATACAAACCAATTTTCTACGCATCATAATTATATTGGTATGGAAAGTTACTTATGTATTGATACTTGTAAGAATTTTTATTTGAAATCATTACTGTGAAAATTGCAATTGTTTCATAGATTGAATATGATAAAGTGTTTTACCATACAATGCGGACAAAGAGGGAAGCTAGAGCCTAGAGGTTCAAGTTTTACCGTGGTTAAAATTAATGTAAATTATTAATTATATTTGATGTACATTAAAATTAATAAAAATAATATAAATACAGAAAGATATAATGATTAATTTTAGTATCCAAATAATATTTTTTTTATAAAATAGTAACACTATATATATATATATTTATATATCTATTCTAATAAAAATGTGACTTAAATATTTTATATTAGGCTTCATATTTTTGTATTTGGCGAATATGAAAACATATAGATGATGTGAATTTATTTATATTTAAATTTATTCTTTATAAAAGAAACATTACGTCCGGAAGTTTATAACCTAATTTATAGTTTGAACATACACTCAAAATATAAAAAGGTTAAAAATAATATCTTGTATTTCTATTAATTAAAACTGTATCATATATACATGATATTATTTTAACCCTTAAACCATGTGGCATGTATTTTATACCCAAACTAGGATATATTTACGAATTATATTCTTTTAATTTTAATCTCATACTTTGTTGTGACGATGAATTAATTAATGATCCAAATTCTAACCAATTGGAACTAATCATGTCATATTCTTGTGTTACAAAAAAGGGAAAATAATTTGACTCACTACTTGTTCTTCTATATATCTTTTCGAAAAGGTACATTCTGGAGTATCAAACTCCAGAATTTAGAATTGTTAATTTAAGTTTATAAAAATTTATAACCCTTCAATCAACAATTGTAAATCTTAGAATTTGATATTTTAAGGTGTATCTGACCTATTTTCTATCTTTATATTAAATTCAGTTAAATAATTAAACTTTTTTTTTTGTTGAAGAAGTAATTAAACTCTTTATCGTTTAAAAATGGAATTTATAGAAATATTTTAAATACTATGCAACAAATAAATACAGCAAACATTATATAATCAATTTCGTATAATGATAGGTTCATTATTACTATCAAATCAAATGTCAAAAAATACCAGTTATATCTTCTTTTCTCCTCCCATGCTGTTCCCATGTGAGGATGTAACATAATAATGAGGATTATTTTGGATACTTTTCAGTGTATTATCTAGCTAGCAATATCATGTTTTTTCCCCTAATTTATACGGTCTTGTCATTGTCAATTATATATATCAAAATTAAGCTTCATATATAATAGATTTCATAAATTTTAATTATTTGAGTAAACTACAAAAATAAAAAGTCCAAAAAATTTTGTATTTGACTCAAAAAAAAAAAACCTAGTCTCTCCAGTTCTCAATTGTAATTTCTCAAGGACCTACTTTATCTCAAGTTTTTTCTAAAAAAAGTTATTTGATACTTTTATTTTCTTTATCTTATTCTATTTTTTTTGGTGCCTTCTCATGGAAGTGCATGTTATGTGCTGGATTGCTGGTGGATGCTTTTTGAGAACCGGACTAAATTGGCTGATTCAACCGAAAAAAACCAGGAAGGAATCGATTTCTTGTTTGATTTGGTTCAAACAAAAAATAGTAGGCAAAAAATTGGTTAGAAAATTGATTAAACCAGCAATTAATCGATAAATTGGTTAAATCGTTCTTTTTTTAAATTAATAAGATTATATTTTAAATTATTTTTATTATATATTTAAGTAAATCGGTTCGATCACACTATTTAATTACGATCAAACTTCTAAACCGTTGAATAAGTTCCTTTATAGTTCAATAATCGATTTGATTATCGTAACCTTGGTTCTAAGTCTTCTTGGAATTGAAGCATGTTGCCATTGATGCAGGTTCCACTACTTGCTATTACTATTTGATTTGTTGTATGTTCTAAATGGCATAATGTAATGCTCTTACCTGTGATATATTTTGCAATGTGGAATTCTAAGTATTTTTTATTTCAGCTTGTAACAAAATGAATTTAACTATGAGTAATGAGTGTGCAGATAATTTTAAGTTAATACTCAAACTATATTGGTCTCTAGCTAAAGTCATATCTCATTTTCAATTTGAATCTCAAAATATTAATTTATAAAAATTGGAACCTCTAATTTGACTTTTATGACTCTCTAATCTTATTTCGTCACAAAATTATTAAGTGAATTCTTAGATAAGGAGACTGTTATAAGAAGAGAACGAAGATTACTACATAAATAAATAACTTTATTTTTAAAACAAATAAAATTAAAATAATAAATTCTTCATATGATAGTCAAATTAAGACAACCGGCATTCCTTTTGTCATTCTTCCTTTACATAATGGCATGCGCCAACTATTAATGACGAAATGAGGTGGATTCACCGTCACATTAAACTCTCTAACGACTATTTAATGTGTAAACTCTCAAAATTCTGGAGCAGGATATTATAGTGCGTTTGAGAGAGAGACTGAGACTGAGAGATTAAGACTGATAGACTGAGACTAGAGATTAAGATTGAGAGACTGAGACTGGAAGACTGAGAATGAGTTAAGTTTGTTTATTGTGTTTGTTTAAAATTTATTAAGAAATAGATACTGAAAGGTAGAGATTGAATTAAGTCAATGGAGAAGGAACAAAGACTAATATTAAAAACTTTAATATTATGTGAGTGTATTTAAATAAAAAAAAGTATTAAAATTTTAGTCTCAATCCCCAATCCCTCCTAACTGGAAGTACTAAAAATATTGAAATTTTTAAAACTATGGCTAAAATTTTAATTCCAGTCTTTATCCAATCATAATCTCTCAATCTAAGTTCCAGTCCAAGTAACCAACCAATACTTGGGACCTCTTGACTAGAATTGATGAAGTTTTAAATTGGAGTTGATTAGCCTGTTCATCTTATTTACTATTTAGAGAACAGCCAACAGCAGACCACATAATTAGTATAACAGCTTCATCTAGATTTTTATACACTAGGCAGACCTAGTTCCTCTCTTGGGACTCTTTAGCTAGTATTATTTTAGAGAATTATCTATCCTCTTAGTTTTGTTGTTTGTTTGTTTAGACGTAAAAAATTCATATAAAGCCTTCCAAACACTAGTCCTAACTTCCCTGCAAAAATAGAATAATCTTACATGATTGGATGATCATTTTGTTTAATGGTTGGAATAAGATGATTCAAGATAGTAACAGATTTAAATTTTGTCTTGTATATATTACAACTAATAGATCCTTACACTAAATATTAATCCTGTTAATAAAAAAATATTAATCTAGTTATGCATACAAAACTTTTTTTTTAACAAAAATTACCAACGTAGTTTTTTTTTTCTTTTCCAAAGACAGTTGAAGCGCAATTTATTGATGTAATAAAATGGATACATTAGGAGTACGGTCCAAAGCTAGGACAACCAATCAAAGTAGAATCGCGGGATCTCCACAATCAACAAGAGAAATGAAAAGATAAAAAGTCTGAAGAGAGAACAAGTAAAGAAACAGAAATAAAGAAGAAGCAGAGTAAGCTCATGGTGGGTGATGAAGATGATATTCTCCTACTAGAGTTTGCGCCGATGCAAGGACAGAATCCATTGAAGTAGCTAGTTACCCTCTCAAAGATGCGACTGTTTCTCTCAAGCCAGAGGCTCCATAAATTAGTAGCCAAGGTACTAGCCCTCTTCCTACTCTGTGGTTGTTTTTTAACTCCTTCAAGAATCTTCTCCCACCATTTCCAGAAAGCAGGAGAACTATCAGCGCCAGAGACAACATGGGAATCCAATTTGTGGAGAACTTCTTTGGAGAAAGGGCAGAGAACGAGGCAATGGAGCGTAGTCTCCCCAGCAGTATTACATTTAGGGCACGAGTCTTCTACTGAGGGGATACGCTTCTTCAACTGATGATAGACAAGGATTCCATCATGTAACGCCTTCCACAGAAAGGTTTTCACCTTTGGGGGGGAACGAAGGTCCCAAATGAATTTCCAAAGATTTTTCTGCTGACATTGAGGTGGAAGGTGGGCTATGGGAGGATGAAAGAACTGGAAGACCACTTTGCAACCAGAGGCGACAGAGTATTTGCCATCCCTTTCAAAAGCTCAGGTAATGTAATCTGATCTGTTATCTTCAATATCTGTTTGTAGTATTTCCATAGCTATCTGCAAATTGAAAATAGTATTGATCAGTGTCGAATTCCATTGTCCATTTTCACTTAATAGCTAAGAAATCCAAATAAGATTTGGATGAGAGTGATTAGATTGGAAAGCTGAGATAGGGTTGAACTTCCTTAACCACAGATCATCAAAAATTTGAATATGGGTTCCATTGCTTACCTTCCAGAGAAGGCCTTTTTCAATCACCTTTCTGCCCTCAATTAGACTTCTCCAAGCCCAAGAGGGTTGACATCCAATAGTAGCATTAGAAAAATCAGAGCGGTGAAAGTATCTGCCTCGATAAATCTTACTGATTAGAGAGTTAGGTCTTGTGAGAATCCGTCATCCCTTCTTAGCCAACATCGCCAAGTTGAAAGCTTTAAGATCCTTAAATCCCAGACCTCCTTGATTTTTATCTCTGCAAATAATGTCCCAGTTAACCCAATGTAACTTACATTCTCCTTGTTTTTGCCCCCACCAAAAATTCATGATCTTACTATGAATTTCGTCTATAAGAGAGTCTGGGAGTTTAAAACAGGATAGGGTATACAATGGAACAACAGTAGCAACTGCTTTTATCAATACCTCTCTGCCAGAAGCTGAAAGAAGAGAGCGCTTCCAAAGTTGGAGCTTCTGTTCAACCCTGTCCTTAATATAGCCAAAAGTTTCTCACTTGGATTGTTAAATGACAGCAGGGAGTCCCAAGTATTTATTCTGGGCACCAATATGAGGGATTTGTTGAAGTTGGGATAAAGAGTGGCGAGTGAAGAGAGAGGTGTTCTTGCTGAAGAAAAGTGATGACTTGGAGAAATTCAGAATTTGCCCACTTAGAGAGCCATAGGTATTAAGGATAGATAGCAACTGGAGACATTCAGTATTGTTGGCTTTACAAAATAGGAGAGAATCATCAGCAAAGAAAAGATGAGAAATAGTAGGACAGTGAGGACTAAGTTTAACACCCGAGAAGGATTTAGAACGTTCACCTTGAGTTAACAGAAATGAGAGTCCCTCAGCACATAAGAGAAAAAGGAAGGGGGAAAGAGGATCACACTGCCTTAAACCCCTAGAAGGAGAGAAAAAACCATAAGATTGGCCATTAACCAAAATGGAATAAGAAACTGTAGAAATGCATTGCTTAATCCAATCTATCCATCTGCTGCAAAAACCCAATTTCTCCATGATGACCCAGACAAAATTCCATTCCACACGATCATATGCCTTACTCGTGTCAAGTTTTAAGGCTACCTCATTCAAACCATGTCTCTTGTGCTTTAGGAAGTGCATTAATTCATGGGCAATTAAGATGTTGTCACTGATGAGTCTACCCTTAGTGAAAGCACTCTGGTTCTCAGAGATTAAGCTATCCATGATTCCTTGCATTCGATGAACCAAAATCTTGGAGACGATCTTGTAAAAAACTGAGCTTAGGCTGATTGGACGAATAGAGCTCATAGATTCAGCATTCTAAACTTTAGGGATTAGACAAATTTGAGTATGGTTCAAGGCTTTGAGTATTTTGGCACCTCCAAAGAAACTAATTACCGCCGGAATGAGATCTCACTTTATAGTATCCCAATATAATTGGAAGAACTTAGCCGTAAAGCCATCTTCCCCCGAAGCTGCAAAGGAGTTAATTGAGAAAGTTGCCTTCTTAATCTCATTCACTGTCACCCGTCTAGTCAGCCTTAAATTAATTCCTTCATCAACTTTTCTTGGAAGATCATGAAGAATATCAGAAGCTGAATTAGGATTCGTAGAACTGAATAGATCTTGGAAGTAGGAAATGGCAGTATTAGCAATGCCCTCAGGAGTAGTGTGACAAACTCCCAAATTATCTACCAATCTGTGAATATGGTTTCTCCTACCTCTGTTTTGGAATGCAACGTGAAAGAATTTAGAGTTTTGGTCTCCGTATTTAAGCCAATTGATTCTTGATTTCTCTCTCCAGAATCTCTCTTCATTAAGATACTCCTCAGCCAATTCTTCCTCCTTGCGTAGAATTGTAGAGTGATCAGCCTCCAAACCCCTCTCTTTCTCAATCAAAAGTTATTCTCGGAGCCTTTGAATATTTCTTTCGGAATTGCCTGAACCAGTTTGTTGCCAAGTAACTAGCTTGTGATAGCAGCTCTTTAACTTGGTGTATAATTTGAACATTGGAGAACCCTGAACTAGAATTTGCCAACATAACCGAATAAGGTTGCCAACCTCTTCGTTTTCACACCATCTCTCTTGGAATCTGAACCTTCTCTTGCGTTTGACGCTCTCTGAATTTAGAAGGAGTAAGAGGGGCCAATGGTCTGAGCCCATATCATCGAAATGAATAACAGCCGCCTTAGGATAGTTGAACCTGAATGTGAGACTAGATAGGCAACTGTCAAGTCTCTCTTTAATGAGGTTTTCACCAAATTGGCGGTTACACCAAGTGAACTTATCTCCATGATATTCCAAATCAACATAGGAACCCAAATTAATGAAATTATTGAATGCAGCCATAGCAAAGGCTGATTTAACCCGACCTCCTTCCTTTTCATGATTAGCACTGATCGAATTAAAATCTCCAATAATCAGGAAGTTGTCATTTGAATTCCTTTGTAAGTCCAAGATTTTGGAAAATTGATCCACTCTTCTAGCTTCACTAGTGTCAAGATAGACAGCGACAATGTGAATTAGTCGCTGATTTGCTAGATCCTTCTAAGTGAAAAGGATGAAGAAATCATCAGAGGAAACAACAGAGACTTCAACAGCATCCTTCCAAGCCAAAATAAGGCCTCCAGCCAGACCTCTAGGAGAAACACAATAAGTAGAATTGAAACCAAATTTAGAGCACATAGCAGTTACCTTCGAAGAAATGTTCTTGGTTTCACATAAGAACATGACTTCAGGGGAACGGGATTTATAGATCCTTTGTATATTGTGAACCGTCAGGGAATTCCTCATACCCCGACAGTTCCACGCCAGCATATTCATGGGTCATTAGCCATTGGGTGCCCATTGTGGGGTGGCACCCTCGCCCTCTGCAGCAGTAAAGTTATCTTCAGAGCATTGTTTCTTATGGCATTGACCATCTTTAAACTCTCCTGAATTTTTATAATTTACACTAGAAACATGCTTATATTTCTTGCGTGCTTGTTGTTTCAAGGACAGACATGGAGAACTAATCTGAGAAGAATCCTTCTTTGAAGCAAACACAAATTATTTTGTTGAACCAAGGATTTGGTATCCAGAATCTGTCCTTTTACTATTAAATTAGGCACAACAAGGTTAGTCATCTTCGGTGTGGACTTGCTTATGACTTCTTCTTCCTCTCTGTCTTGGATTTCATTTCTGAAATGCATGGAAAGACTTGCTAGACTTTTGATTAAATTGACTGGAGTTGGCTTGCTAGTTTTGATAGGATTAGAGTTAGCAGCTGTTGATATATTAGGATTAGAGTTCTCCTTCAAGCTAGAAATCCTTCTACCCCCTTGTTCTGACTTAAGCCAATCTCCCCATTTTTCCTCCTGTGTTGCACCCTTAATAAAGTCCTCAATTTGGAAGCTGCAGTTTCTGATTTCATGGCCAATGTAACCACAATAATTGCAAAAAATTTCAATTCTCTCATATTTAAAAGAAACAGCAACATTCTTTTTGTTAGGGCCCGCCTGTTTCAATGATCTTCTCAAAGGTTTAGTCACATCTAAACACATCCTGGCTTTAACAATACTGTGTTCCACACCTCTGACCTGAAATAGATCTGCATCCAAGACCTCACCAAATGT
The DNA here is from genome assembly GCA_036250425.1 of Stylosanthes scabra. Lineage (NCBI taxonomy): Eukaryota > Viridiplantae > Streptophyta > Magnoliopsida > Fabales > Fabaceae > Stylosanthes > Stylosanthes scabra. Next base: position 147,823 of record JASCZI010000027.1, read on the forward strand.
GGAACCAAGTTTTAAACCAAGCTCTCTGGTTTTGTAGTGCTCAGGGAGATTCCAGAATTGAATCCATACGGGAACATGAACAAAATCTGAATCATCAAACAAGTTATCCTCTTGCCAGCGTTTCATGTTCAATATAAAATTTTTGAAAAGTCAAGGTGAACCACGTTCAATTTTGGTTAGATATTTCTCATCATCAAAAAAGAATTGGTACTTATTACCCCCATGATCAAGAACTCTGAATCCTTCTAGTTGTCTCCATATTGATTGCAGGGCTGACTCAATGGTACTGTCAGAGAAGGATCGATTAGAGAGAAGTCTACCAATAAGACTTTTGGATCATCGTTCCAATCCACCATGGATATCAACAGCCTCTAGAACAATCATAGTTTCCTCATCAACAGAAGCTGAGGGGAGTGATCGTGGAGAATTAGCAGCATTAGAAGCCATTAGTAAGCAATGAGCAGAGAAAAGTGATCAAAATCACACAATTACGTAGAAATAGAATTACTCCCAGGTAAAAACTCTAATAGGGTTTTGAAATCCTAGCAGAGCACTTTGAATAACCTTAATGGGCACACTATCATTGACTTTAAAATTCAAACTCGATTAGTAATTACCAACGTAGGTTACAAATGATAAATAAGGATTTGTGCTTCTTAATTATTTTTTTGGAGACTCAATTTTTTTTAAAAGATAGGAATAGAGCTTATATATTTGAAAGGGTTATCCATTCTATTTTTTTTTAACAATTTTGCTACATGTACACACATACACATCATACACATAAAACATATCCACTTGCATTACTGGCGCGTGGATTACACGGATTAAAACCCACTCAACTTCAACACGCCTCACTTGCTAATCTTCCAACCCACGATTCCAAAACCGTTCTCATTCAAAAAAAAGAAACTCTAAGAAAGCATATACACTCACCCACAAACCCTGCTCACGATCAGCAAACCTCTCCGTTCCCCAAATTTTTCAAAACACGAAACTCCATAGACGAGCTGGAGTTGAAGGCGTCTCACCTTTAAAAACGAATCGAAGCTATCTCCATTCTCCCAACTTCAACACTTGAGCAGAATTTCTTAAAGAAGAGTCCCAATCCTACTCGAACCTCAAAAGGTAAATTACTCTCCGTTTTCTGTTACTTGAAATTAGGGTTTAATTTCAGGGATTTTGATCAACATTGATTAATCAACATTTTCAAAATCAAAGTTCATTTTGGGCGTTCGTTTTCTACAATCTACGCATATTTGTCAACGATGATGTTCTGTATATATTAAGTGGACGAATCGTGGTGTTTTGCTCATATTTGTGTTTGAATGGTAATTAATTTTGGATTCTGCTCAGATTGATTCGATTTTTCTGCCAAAAAATGGACTAGCATGCTTAATGTGATTTAGGATATGAGTTGTTGGGATTGTTGCTGGTGAATTCTGTTAGTGTTCTGTTTGGTTTGAGATTAATATTCTGATAAAAAAAACGACTTGCATTCCTATTTTTGTTTGAAACTGTTTGAGATCCTTTGAATGGTCAATGATAACTTGTTTCTATTTTGCTCGATTAGAATCAGAAATCCTGCTAAAAAATGTCCCTTGCATGATTGATTTAGTTTAGATGATGAATGATAAATTGTTAGTGTTTCGCTTAATTTGATTCGTAAATTCTGCTTAAAAATGTACTTGCATGCTTAATTTGGCTTTGGATATGAGTTTTTGGGATGATTAGATTTTGAATGATAAATTGTTAGTCTTCTGCTCAGTTTGATTCAAAAATTCTGCTCATAAGTGTACTTTGCATGCTTTATTTGGTTTCAGAAATGTGTTATTGGGATGATTATATGATGAATGATAAATTGTGAGTTCTGGTCAATTTGATTCAAAAATTCTGCTCATAAATGTACTTGCATGCTTAATTTGGTTTTGAATAGTTGTTTTTGTGATCATTAGTTGGTGAAGGAGAAACCATTAAAAAATTCTGCTAATAAATGTACTTGCATGCTCAATTTGATTCAAATATGCTCATAAGTGTATTCGCATGCTTAATTTGGCTTTGGATATGAGTTTTTGGGATGATTAGATTTTGAATGATAAATTGTTAGTCTCCTGCTCAGTTTGATTCAAAAATTCTGCTCATAAGTATACTTGCATGCTTAACTTGGTTTCAGAAATGTGTTATTGGGAATTCCGATCAATTTGATTCAAAAATTCTGCTCATAAAATATACTTGCATGCCTAATTTGGTTTTAGATATTTGTTTTTGGGATCATTAGTTGGTGAAGGAGAAACCATAAAAAATTCTGCTAAAAAATTATGCTCATAAATGTACTTACATGCTTAATTTGATTCAAAAATTCTGTTCAATAATGTTGGATTGTAATACAGAATGACTACAAAGAAAGTAGTGCACAAGCCAACAGCAAAGGAGAAGGCAAAGGTGAAGGAGAAACCAAGCCCCACGACGAAGGCCAAGGGGAAAGCAATGGAAAAACCAAGCCCTACGACAAAGGCCAAGGCGAAATCCTCGTCGGCAAAAGCAACATGCTAAGTCAAAAAGCAATAGAGGGGGCATTAGGGACAACCATCCACAGACCTTCGGCTGCACTGCAAAGCCCATACGTTCAAGTGACAATGGAAGAATTGAACAAGCTTAACTGATATTTTAAGTTGTCAAACATTTTCATTTTGTGTTGGATGTATGGATATTATGATTTCCACTTAATTGGCACACTGTTTGATTTTTTAAAACTCATTGTTATTTGGTAACGCTGATTGGCATCATATTTTGAGTAGAATTCTAATATAGCTTTGATCAGAATCCAAAATTATTGAGCATAATTTTCCTAACAGACTGAGCAGAATTCTGATTCAGACTTTGCAAAATCCTAAACTCTTCTTGAACATAATGAACAAATGAATGCAGTAACGTCTTAACTCTTAAAAACAAATTGAATAAGAAAACAAAGTTAATATTTATTGAGAA
>JASCZI010000027.1:150890-206436 GCA_036250425.1 Stylosanthes scabra
AAGTATGGTAAAAAATGTAACTCACTAAAAAATGAGCAGAATTTAGGAAAGAAATGAGTAATATTCTATCCATAACAAGGAGCAGTTTATTTTCACAAACAATGAGCACAATGATCCTCAATCAAACAGCCTTGAATTCTCAACATTAACCTCAGACAAAACTTTCATTTTCTTCTTGTTGGAGGAACTTGCAATTTGTTTTTCCAAAGTAGAACCCATCCTTTTCCTAGTACGCCATCTTGATCTAACACGCGTTGGGCTATGCAAATCATCCATCCCATCCATGGGGACATACTCTTCATCAACATGTTCCAGAAATTGCAGAAAACAAAAGCCAACAACAAAAATTTGAGCAAAATGCATATACTGATTAAATGTGAGCAGAATTTTAAATAATAATGAGCAGAATCCATAATTGCCCTTCCCCATGGATGGAATTCATATCCTAATTGAAAATGAGTAGAATTTTGAATTAGAATGAGCAGAATACTTGTAACTCAGTAAAACAAAAACCAGAATCAAATGAATCTAACAAACAAGATCAATCCACAACAAAACCCACTCATATATTAAACATTTAGTAAAGACAAAACAGAATCCTAAATCAATCAACAACTAAATCAGAGTCACTAACCTGCATTCCCTCTTCCAATTGCCCTTCCCCATGGATGGAATTCAGATCCTGATTTAAAATTAGTAGAATTTTGAAACATAATGAGCAACATTCTGGTAACTCAAGAAAAAAATCAGAACCATATGAATCTAAAAACAAGATCAAAACACAACAAAACTCACTAATACATAAAACATTTAAGAAAAAGAAATCGGAATCCTAAATCGAATAAAACAAGTAATTAACCTCCATTTGGTCTTTCAATTGCGGTTCCTCATGTATTGAATTCAGATCCAGTGGAATTGAACACCAATCTCTCATTGTAATCTCAAAATGATCAACAATGAAAATCAATTAATAAACGACAAACAACAAGAAGCATGAAAACGGAGAAAGAGAAAAAGAAGAAGAAGTTACCAGAATTTGAAGAATCAGAAGATGATGAACGAAGGTTTGAAGATGATGATGAATAGGGCATGAATTTCTCAAATTCGTTGAATCCTAATTTCTGAGTTTTGAAATGCATGTGACGTGAGTGAGAGTGAGAGTGTGTGAGTCGAGGGTTGTTAGTGATGTGAATGAGAGGCGCGTGTGACACACATAATTAATATTATGTGAATATGTGTACATGTATATTATTTATTTTTTTAATATTTAAGGATTTGGTTATTAAACTTACGATGTCATGTCGAAAAAAAAAATTACATTTTAAAATGTTGCCAATTCTCTCAAAGTATCTTGGTATCTTCCAATCTTCCATTGATGGGCGAAAAGCGTTAGCCTTTGTTAATCATTTTTTCTTCAGATAACGTAACCTACTAACCTTTGACTGTACGCTACTACTGCAGTCTGCATAGGTGTCCCCAATTAAAGAGTCTATATGGCTAAAATCTAAAATTAAGCCCAGTAGAAATAAATAAAATAATAAATTACTTTTTCCACTCTTTTAACTACTTTTCAAAATAGTTAGAGACCAAAATTTGTTAAAGCAATTTTAATCTTGTAACTTTCTTGCACTCCCAGTTTTTTTTCACGGATATATTATGTATTGTTTTGAAAATTTTATATTTTATTTTCATAAAATTTCTGAATTATTTTTAGAAAACTTTTGTAATATTTTAAATGGTTGGTAACAGGTTTATTATATTTTTAATACTTATTTAGGTGGATAAATAAATTTACTATTCGAAAAGGGTAATACAAATTGATTTTTGTTTTTCTTTTGGGAAATAAATTGAATTTTGCTTTTGACGTGTTATATATTAATAATTAAAAATTCAATTAATATCAATTAATAATAAAAAAAATATCAAATCATTCAAAACTTTTTAAATTATTCTTTTATCTTTATTCATTTTCCTTCTTCCTACCTTCACAAGTCACAACTAGCCACCTCTGACAATTTTTCGATAGCTTTTTCTAACGATTTTTTCAACCACCATCGCAATTTATCCCGCCATTGGTAATATATATTTTTAGAAAATTTATTTCACTATATTTTGATGATCAATTTCTAAAAAATTGACTAAGTATTAATTATCTCTTTATTAATTATCATAGTTTTTTTAATACAAAATATTATATAGGCTAACTTAATAGGTTAGCTTCTATAGTTTTATCAAATTTTTTAATTAGGTTTTTATATTTTCTTGCATTTAAATTAGATTCTTATCATGACAAACGGACAAAAAATTAACTTTAATGAAATATTTAGTTACATAAAAGGAATATTCTCTATATATTGAGAGCTTGCATAACAAAATTTATTTTAATAGAATATTCCGTTAAATTTAGCTTTTTATCACGGTAAGAATTTAATTGAAAAATTAAATATCGTATAGAAATCTAATTGAAAGAAAAAAAGTACATGACCAACGAATAATTAAACTTATTATATATACCTTAAAAGCGAGTTATGTATATAAATTGATGAAGGAAAAATATAGGTAACTAATATTTTTTTGAGTTTAATTTTGATGCACAGACGGTATAAAGAGTTTTACACATTCATCCAATAAGTTTTATGCATTTATATTAGAAATATTAAACTTGAAAATTAATTACTTTTGATTACGTGGTAACACTGATTGGATGCATATGTAAAACTCTTTTACACGGGCGGTGCATGGAAATTAAATTTTATTTTTTTAATCAACAAATTAGCCAACAAAATATAGAACATTTGTAACTATTATTTATAGAATATCTACAATAAAAGTTATAGAACATCTGAAACCTAAAGTAATTAATATTCAACTAGTGTAGCATTTAGAAACAAAATATCTAAAATTTTAAAAAATAAAACATCTAATTTAAATTATTAACTACTTGTGGATGGATGAATTATTTAAGTTAATTTTTAGTATGAGTTTTGATATGATAAATAATCCATTATGAAATTAATCATGTATCCATGATGGATTATGGATGTGTCCGCATACGTAGGTAGTTGTCCCAATTTGTAAACAAAAATGCGTTTCAATAAAAGCAGACCCAACAACTATCAACACTCTCTTTCTTCATCTTTCTCCCTTCTTCCCCACTCTCTCTCTCTCTCTCTCTCTCTCTCTCTAACCTTGAAATTCAAAAAGTTTTCTACTACTATTATTTTTATTTATTTCTATTATAATTATCAGACACTCTTCCCCATCCACACCACCACCCTCTCTCTTTCGATTCTACATCTCAGCTCACAACCGCCACCGACAGCCGTCTACCGGCATATGAATCATCGCCGCCATGGGCGGAGTCACCTCCTCCATCGCCGCCAAGTTCGCCTTCTTCCCGCCACAGCCGCCTTCCTACACCGTGCTCGCCGACACCTCCACCTCCACCGCTTCTCATCGCTTTTATATTCCCGAGGTTCCGAAGAAGGAGAACGTCGACGTTCTGAAGCTCAGAACCCGTCGAGGTAACGAAATCGTGGCGGTTTATGTGAAGTACCATAAGCCTACTTGCACTATGCTCTATTCTCACGGAAATGCCGCCGATTTGGGTCAGATGTTTGAGCTCTTCGTTGAATTGAGTAACCGCCTTCGCCTCAATGTTATGGGGTACCTTCGCTTAATTATTTCCCCTCTTTATCTCTCTGTTTACGCTTTTCATTATTCTTCCTTAATTTTATTGATTGCTACTTATTGAGATCCTATAATCAAGTGTGTGTTCATGATTTGATCTTAATAGCAAGCAAGCATGGAGTCATAACTGATGAGTCACATTGTTTTTCTGTTACTATTTCAGATTTCTTTTCGTGTTCCTGAATTATCTTTGAAACAAATATTTGGTGCCGAAGCTAGTCATAACTTCCATACTATTATTGTGTAATTACTTATGTTACAAATTATAGATTTTAGGTTAAATAAGGTAACTATGTATTATTGTGTCTATATTAGTACTGTTATCTTAATATAATTTTTTATATATAATTTTTTCAATAATTATTTTTTCAACAAGTCCAACCAAGTTGTTCACACGCGCACTGTACGAACAGAAATTTATATGTACAACGCAATGTTCATTTGCTTTTAAATTTTCAGTTCGTTCTAGTAGTAATATTCTATTCCAGCGCGTGGAGTGAGACTTGGTTTGACTTGGCTAGAGAAAAGAGGTGTACATGTAGCATGATTATAATTTTTTAAAGTATGGCGTCTTTCGTTTCTTTTTGTTCTCCATTTTAAACTACATTATTTGAGGTCTACTTGATTTTGACTATCTTGGCAAAGATGCTTTCAAAATGTTGATGACCTAGTATTTCATTGTAGTTAAGAGGGTAATCTTAATGGGTATGGGTGTTAATGGCGGCCAAGTTAATTCATGTGTTGTGTTCATTGAAGTTGTTAGTATTTTTTATTTTTAATTTTATGATTGAGCTAGAATTTAGTTTTTATGCATTTTTTGTGTCGACAATAATGCGTTTGTGATGGTTATGGTGAAAGGAAGGTTATGACTTACAACTGTTTGGGTAATGTGTAGTTTTCAAAGGTTTTATGAGGCCAGTGATGTTGAAAGTGGAGGGTTTATTTTGTCTGTGGAGAATAGTCAGCTATATTAATGCCATGTTGGATTATTGAAGATGGGTTCTTATCCTGTTGGGATGAATTGTAGCATAAATATTAATTCAGAAAGATACTCCTCCAATTTTGGATCTTGAAACATTTTGGGTGACATCAATTTCCTGTTTGCTTTTTTTAGTTTTCATTTCCATGTATTTTTTATGGCGTTTAATTGCTATGGGCCGAGCTAGATTGAAATGATAATACTTTAAAGTTAGATGGTTGTGAATTAAATCCTGTTTCTTTTGTTAATTATTTTCTTAATCGAATCCCTAAAATTAGAGAATATAAAATAGGATATGAAAATTAGAAATCAAACAGATAAATGAAAGAGTTGACATCACTTCAGTTCCTGTCTCCTCTAAAGAAATTGAATTCAAATAAGTCACTTGGAAGTGAACAAAAGAAATCAATTCCTATCCCTCTATCACAGTAATTTGACACGAATTTGGTCTCCTCTTGGTAGGAAATGGCATCAATTTAGGTTGTACAAATAGTAAAAGAGAGGCAGAGTTTATTATCATATGTACTTTTTGCTTTGTGACCATTTTGAACTTTGAAGTAGAATACAAACTAGTATGGTAACATAAGTTTTTCTTTTGCCCCTGCTTTTTCTTAATCTAATCTAGGGACCAAAATTATCCATTTTGAATGTGTTTTCACTTGTTCAGATGTTAGAATTTAGTTTGAATGGTTTGTAAGATGTTCCTCAACTGAGAACTTTGTCAACTAACTAGAGTGGTCTCTTATAGAAAATTCATAAACCAATAATGTTCAGAAAATTCCCACTGTATAGATTGGTTTTATGGTTAGCTTGTTGGAAGTTCTGTTCTTTTGTGGAATTTTACCATGAAGGAACTGTGTTTCATTTCTTACAAGCTTCTGAGGTGATTAGTTCTTGTACTCACTAAGTATCTAAAGTCTCTTTCAGAGAGCTTTTGTGCTGGTGTAATTTCACATGACAATTGTGGTTCTTGTTGTGAAATTCTATTCTGACAAGATTATTCCTTTGCTTCTTGGGTAAACTTTTTTTTTTAAAATTATTTTTCTAAAGTGGCAGAGTTATGTTGTACAGAGGTAGATAAATATATTAGGTTTGAATTTATAAATGAATTAATTTGATAAATTGAGGGCAGTAAACTTACAAACATCTTCCCGTGTTGAATTTTCATCATCTATGATAATTTCTTATTGTATTGTACATGGTAGTTGTATTAATATCATTCTTTACTGGTATTATATTTGTTGGTAGTATTTGTCTTATCCACCTTTTTTTCATTTCCCCTCCTTTTCCTGAAGAGGGCCTAGAGTCGTGATGTAGGGAGTAGAATGATTTAAATTTCATGGAAGCATTAATGCTAGAGTTTTGCTGATGAGTAAACTTTTCACTAGAAAAATAAGCTTTGAAGTTTCTTATATATTGGATGAGTTAAAAACTTTATTTTTTTGGCACTAACAAGTGTGCGTAGGGAAAGTTTTGCCGTGAGTTAAATTTTTAATGTTATATGCATTAATTTCTATCAGTATTATTCATTGTGAATGTGTATTGTGTTTTTGTAAATTGGAATAGGCTTTGTTGTTGTTGTTGTTGGAATAAGCTAAGTGTTGCTTGTAATGTTATCGTCTGTTCTTCACAAGTTAGCTACTGCTATTCCATTTGGTTTGCTAAAAGTTTTCCTTTGTATATATTTTTCAATAAATGTTTTCCTTTGTATTTATTTATTGAATTCCTTTAAATGTGAACATAAGGAAATTTAACAGTTCTTTTTGTATACGCTTCTTTTTTTAATTTATTTTTTTTCCTTGCAGTTATGATTACTCTGGTTATGGACAGTCAACTGGAAAGGTTCGTTATTTATTATGATAATTTGTTATATCTTTTTTCTTCATTGCATCTTATTTTATTCTAAATAAGAGGTCTTTTGTCTTCCTTCCCTCTTTGCAAATTTGAATGTTAATTTAATAAATACAATTATTGTGGGGACACTGAAATAAGTAGTGTAATGGAAATAATCCAATCGGCCCTTTTACTATACACAGTAATGGGGGAAACAAAATTATTTCTACTTTGTTGCAGCCTTTGGATTATTTGCATTGCAAAATGAACTGTGACGGTCTAAGGGGCACTGTGCTAAATGTTAATAGTTGTTGGTACTCATTCATCTATGGTATAGATAATCCCAAAGTTATAAAGTAGGAACTGTATTTCTCATATGCATAGAAAAAATTGCCATAAACTCTTTTGCAGTTTGTTCATATGGTGCAGTGAATAAATTTGAAAAAGAATTATAATTGACTGACAGAGATGAATAAACAAAAGGGTAATACTAGATGTACCATTGTACACACCTGTATACACATTTAGTAACATGAAAAAAATGTAAACATTAGCACAGAAAAATGTAAATTTTTGTGCTAATGTTCACATTTTTCTGTGTTGCTAAATGGTGTGTACAATGGTACACATAGATTTATTCTAAACGGAATTCATCCCTTTTTGGATTGATTTCTTGGAATAGCCATCCTTCTATGTAAGAGAATAGTCGGCTGTTTTCCCCAAGACCCCAACAACTGCTAACTTTAATTAACTATTTTCTAGGTGCAATTTGGGGATTATTTCCCTCCAAGTAGTAATCCTTTGTGACTTAAAACCAAGTTGTGGCTAGAATTTTATTATTATTATTATTATTATTATTATTATTATTATCTAGTAGTAGTAGTAGTAGTAGATAAGTTGGAGTGGCACTTATTAGGAAGTGGATATTACCTCTCTCATTTTGTTCATGTGTGTAGAAGGCATGCGAAACCTTGCTAATTAGAGTGTATTTGATGGAGGGTAGCATAATAGCTAAAGATAGAGGACACAAAGAAAAAACTAGATGACACTGCCAAAATGGATTTGCAATTTAATAATTTGATTATAGTCATGGTTTATAAATAACAATAGGATCCATGTATGTGTGTGTGTGTTTTTTTTTTTTGGGGTCCACAATAAGGAAGCACTATGGCTAATTCCTTATTGGCTTGTTAATATCTCCATAGCATCTCAATAAGGTATAGATCACCTTCTGCTCATTTATTTAGAAAATTTATCAATTAATGTAGGGGATTTGTAAAGGAGAAAGTTTAAAAATATTCCTTGTCTGGTAACCTTAGCAAAACCCTATGAACCATTGGCAAAGCTTGACATGGGGAATTTGAAGAATTTAATTGGTATAAGTAATTTCTTATAATTGTGAGGTCCTTTTCTTTTGTTGCCTTTGAGGTTGTATTTATTGCGATTTGATTGAAAATCTAAGGCAGGCAGTGTTTAGTCTTTGCTTTTGTTTTCTAATTTAATTTCTTCTGTAGATTATGTAAAGGGAATTTGGTTTAATGATTTCTATATTTTCCTCACAACAAAAAAATTCCAGAAACATGAGAAGAAAAAAAAATTAGAAACGAAATAGGCCTTGATCTTCCGAAACTGAAGGAGCATCTTGCTTTGCTTCTGTGTTTGCTCTTCATTATAGTAAGGTTGCTAAATGCTAATATAACAAGAATGCCAATAATATTCTTTCCTCATAACTTTTCCCCCTTTGATAGAAAGAATAATACTATTCTTAGTTGAGCTTGAACCACTAATTTTTCTCATATAGAACCCCCTCCCCCAACAAAGCACACACAAGTAAAAAAGGAAAAAGAAAACACTTGTTGAACTGTCTAAGTATGGTTTTTACCACAATTAGGATTTCATAACTCATTCTATTGAAGATGATGGTTGTTTTGGAGTTAAATATTGTTTGTAATTTAACAGTTACCCTTTTTGTCTGTTGAAGCAGCCAACTGAATATAATACATATGCAGATATTGATGCTGCATATAAATGCCTAAAAGAGCAATATGGAGTGAAAGATGAACAGTTGATATTGTATGGCCAATCTGTTGGTAGTGGTCCCACACTTGATCTGGCTTCACGGTTACCAGAGTTAAGAGGCGTTGTCTTGCATAGTCCAATTTTGTCAGGGTTGAGAGTGTTGTACCCCGTAAAACGGACATATTGGTTTGATATTTACAAGGTAGAGTTTGCTTCTTTATTGCACTCCAATTTATTTGATTCAATATATATGGGGACTTATGCAATTTTTTCCCCCTATCCAGAATATTGACAAGATTGGTATGGTCAAATGTCCAGTTTTGGTTATACATGTAAGTCACTCTCTGTTTCTATCGTGTAGTTGGGTTAAATGCGAAAATCTGAGCCTTGGTTGGTATTGTAATAAGAGTGTGTTTGGTTTAGTCACATATTTCACTATTGATTAGTTCATTCTGTATATTTGTGCTAAGCAAGGTAATCAAACTCAAGAGTTAACTTAAATTTGTGTAGGTTAGCTAAACTTGTATCGTAAGCTAACTCAATAGTAAGAGTTTACTTGTAAAGTCATAAGCATTTTACATGATTAGTTCCTAAATGGTGTTTCATTTTTTTCTTAAGAGAAAGTTTAACTAGGCACACATAAAAAAAACCTTAACATTTCTTGTTACTAGTAATATGAAAGGCTTTATGCCAAATGTGGGTAGAATTTAAACTTCAAATTACTTGTTTTTATCAAGACTGTTTCCATCGGCCGAGCATCTATCCGAAGTAGTTCATTCATGCTCCTTGAGAGTGTTTAAAGCTTGTTTCAATCCCTCATTTTTCATCCTTATTTAATTTCAATATATTATGAATGAAAGTGTTTTTTTTCCCTAGAATATGTTCTAAATTTGTTATGAGAGCATGGTGTAATGAAACCACTTGTCTCAAAAGTTGAATGAGTTACATGAATAGTTATATCTCTATCATGTCTCTTCAATCAAGGCTTGAATTTTGTATACACTTTCGTTCTTTTATATTTATCTTATGTTGAAATTTTTTACTTTTAAATTTGGGGTCACCAAGGATCAGATGCTATACTTTTTTATGATAGAAGCTTTGATATAACATGATAAAATATCTTGTCTCAAAAGTTTAAGCTGATAAAAGGAGGTACATAAATAGTTATATTTTTAATTATCGTTCTTTCATGTTCAGGGGACAGCTGATGAAGTCGTGGATGTATCCCATGGAAAACAGCTGTGGGAGCTTTGCAAGGAAAAGTATGAACCATTGTGGGTAAGTGGTGGTGGGCATTGTAATCTTGAGCTTTACCCAGAATTCATAAAACATCTAAAGAAATTTATACAGACAGTTGGAAAATCTAAAGGAACATCAAACGGTTCTAAAAATGATACAGCAGAACAAACCAAAGACCAAACCACAGGTAGCAATGAAGTGGTAAGTGGAACTTCGAATGCATCAGAGCTTAGTACAGATCTTCCCGAAGCTTCGAGAAACAGTTTAGATAGCCGCCTTGAGAAATCGAAAAAATCAAACCAACCAGAAAAATCGCGAATGAGCACAGACCATGTTGATAGGTTTAGGAGAAGAAAGGGGTTAGTTTGGTAGTGTTTGTACACACAACTGTGTTCAGAAGAATAAATTTTTCTTATAACCATGGCGGCGCCGGTAATCTAAATCCACTTCCTCAGGTAATGAATGACAGCCGTTCTAAATCTAAATGAATGTATTAATGTGAGATTTATGCTTTCTTCCCTTATTTAATTGTTTCATAATTCAGCTGTAATGAATTGAATGTCAATTTATGCTTTCTTTTCTTATTTACTTGTTCCATAATTCAGCTGTAATGAATTGAATGTCCTGTAAAATCAATGCTTTGATCTAAATGTAATCATAAAGATAATTTTTTTTTCTGATACAAATCATACAGATAATTTGTTTCCATAAAATATCAGCTTGATCTTCAGATTCCTCCCCCACCCCCTTCTCTTTCTCCCTTTCCTTCATTTGTCAAAGAAAATATACTTTTGTTCCAATTGATTATAAATCACCGTGTAGCAAAAAGTTTGGATCTAAAGAAAAGGCTGAATGGGATGTGTAAGGCTTTGAACAGCACTCTGATTTATATGATTTTTGAAATAGTGGGTTTGAAAATTAATTATTTTTATTAATATGACAATGTATTATTTTTATGTTATTTGCATATTAAAATTAGTTTTTAAAATTAGTCATTAGTGTATAATATATTAAAATATAAAATACACACTAAAAATAAATTAAATTATATATATATTTGTATATTTATATATGTAGTTGATTTTGGTGTATAAATAAAATTTTTATATATTATTAGTTGTCTGTAGTCTGTATTATTTTTACACTCGGTACATGAAAATTAAATTCTAAAATAATAAGGACCAATGATGGTAACTATCAGGACCAAAATGGATTAAAGAAAGGAACAATGTAGGCACATGATTAGCATTATAGAGATGATGGTCGTCTTCAGAGTTCAGACTCCAGTTAATGTTGGACCACAATCTTACCTTAATTGATAAGCCTACTCAATAGTGTTGACTATGATATGTGTCTTGTTGCACTCAAATGAAGAAAGATCTAATAGACATTAACAAGTCCTAAAATGAAATGCCAATCAAATTGGACATCGTGTTTTCCAGTTTCCACTACGGGCAGTTAGGGCAATACCTTTATTCTTCTTTCAAATTTTTTTTATCATAAGCTGAATCATTTCCCACCAAGATACCCCTTTCCTTTTGTAGTCGGTGGAGAAAAGACCTAACAATACTTTCATGCCTTTCATGAATGGACCACAGAAAAAAAAAAAAAAAGATGCCTAACACCAAGATCATTATATATTTCTATGAAGATTGGTGACTATTGACATTGATTAGGAGAGTTTCTGAACGAGTACCAGGTTAATTTGGTTCCTAAAATTGTAAACGTGATCATTTTAGTTTCTAAAATTTCATATAAGTTTAGTTTATTAGGTTATATTTTAGATTAGAGTAATGCTAGGGAACCAACGTTAGGGAATCGAAAGAAAAAAAGGAAAAATAATATTCACTCCCTATTATCTCCCTAATATGGGCTCGCAAGGCTTTTTCTTTAGGTTAAAGTGGTTATTAGCAATTCAAAAATCTCAATATTCTTTAACCATTCAAGTAACTAATTTAAGTGATCTTTATTAGTAGTCTAAGCGACTTTAACACATTAGTATGTCACTATATATAAAGAGCGCTTAAATTAATTACTTGAACGATTGGAGACCGATAAAAAAATTTCGAATTGTGAAAAATCACCTTATCTTTTGGATAAATAATAATGGGGGGAAATGGCATTTCCTCTATTATTTTGGAACACGGCTAAAATGTTCCAACTGAAAAATGGAACATTAATATTCCAATTAAATCTAGACCAAAAACAACTTTTCACAACTTTTTAGTATTTAGATCTAAAGAATGCTATTCAACAGGTTACTTTAATGTAGTATCAAGAACATAATGTTCACCATAGACTTTTAAATTGCAGGTTATTTTATTTCTTTTTAAAAAATTATTTATATCCTGAAAAGACTATCATGCCCATGTGCTAGATACCATGTAAATGACTATTATATACATCTTTTTGTTTGGATGGTCCTTTTTTATTCATAATCGCTAATGGGCCATATTTTTTTTTACGTAGAACAATACGGAAACAATGATACCTAACCAAAAAGGCAAATACAAAATATCACAATCGGAAATGGTTAATTACCCAAAAACAAAAAAACATTATGTTTTGTTAAGCAAGATAACGGTATTATGTTTCATAAAAAATGACACATTTGCATTGGTTACATATTATATTTTATTATATACAAAAAAAAAGTAATTTAATAATATTTAACTAATTTTCCTGAATGGTGTTCTAATAAAAATATAACATAGTCTTAGTCTTGGTAAATTTTAAAAAATTACATTTTCTATTCCAATTTTAAACTAATGATATCCTAAAAAGTACTATTTAATTTCAGGGTATATTGGTCTACATGAAATTTTTTATCCAAATAAAAAATATTAAAAATTTCAAGGTCTTTTAAGTTAATTTCATATTGGTATTGTTGTAAATTTGATGTCTTCTATGGTAATAATCATTTTACTTTTTCCAAATTTGTTTTTAATAAAAATTTAAAGAATTTATTAACCTGGAAATTAAAAGTTCCAGGTTAATGGTGAAACATTCTAGCCTTGTCCATTATTTTGTTGCTTCTTTATGATCCTGTGCTAATCAGCCATTACTTTTGCTATCATGTGGCATTAATGGACACATCAACATGCTACATGGTTTGTCATATTGACTTGAACAATAATATGGCATACCATATATCATTGACCACTGATATTGCATGCCATATGTCATTGATTTATAACATGATATATTATCGGTCTTTGTCACATGACACGTCAAGTTACCAGATTTTTCATACTAATGTGTCATTTAACATATTAAAAAAATGTTAGTAGTTAACTAATTTTTGAATGCTCACAAATTAAATATCATTAAAAATATAATTTAAACACTTTAAAATTTAAAGACTAAAATAAAGTATACCTGTAGTTTCAGATATCAATTAAGTTAGACCTTCACCCTTTTGTAACAACTGCATATTTTATTATTTTAACTATAACTTTCGTTGCCCGCTATATACTACACTTACTAGGTATCTCACAAGTCACAACACTTTAAGCGTGGCTAAATGAAACTAAATTGTGGATAATGCACTTAGCTACCTTTATAGTAGTGTGAAACTGTGGATAAGTACATTCAACTACACATTTATTTTTTTTTTACGGAAGAAAATAGTTATCATTCGTAGGAAGCCAAACAACACTTACAGATATCATAGAAAATATGAGATCTACATAGAAAAATGAAAAATACATATTCTATATGTTGAACTGGAGTCTGATAGGAGGCACAAAGTTCGATTACTTAAAATCTTAACAAGTAGAAACTGGGACAGGTTTGAGTCACCATTGTTTCTAAATCTACACAGAAGTGCTGCAACATTGTAGAATATTTCTTCTTCTTCTCCATATATTTCTGAATATTTTTTAGATCTAAAGCTTTTTCCATGAACAAGAACCATTTCCCACGATGTTTTCCTCCCATATCTAAACAGATCTGTACCACAGTAACCACAAAGGGAACCAAAATACACCACATAATGGGACGAAAACACCACACAGGGATTATTTTAGATCTAGATCTAAAACTCAGATCTAGATCCAAAACTAAAACCATAAGAAAAAAAACAAAAAACAGAAGAAAAAGAAGTTTGAGAAGAGACAAGAAAAGAAGAGGAGAGAGTTAAAGGAAGGGAAGCGAAGGGAAAGGAGGGCCACCGCCGTAGTAGCTAGGGGCGGCGGCCCTCTGCTTACAGTGGAAGCCTTGAGTTCTTGAGAGAAAAGAGAGCGCGTTCGTGAAGAGAGAGTTTATCGCGTCTACAACTACACATTTATATATGTGAACTAAATGAAGATTTTAGATGCAAAGTATGATATACATCACCATTTTTTATACATAGTTTGCAGGAGCACAAAGATACTATAATATTGAGGCAACAAGATGCAAAAATCATCTTCATGTGAAGATTTAGCCTTTAATGATATACTTTTAATAAAAATAGCAACACTTTTAAAAATGTAACGCTTTTATACATACTAAAATTCAATCATTCAATTTACAATCTAATGGTTAAATCTTCATGTGAAAACACTTTTCAAATCATCATTGTAGTATCCACCATTATTGAAGGCAACATAAAAGTTTGGTCACTCTTCCATACAGATCTAAAAATGTACATAAGTATATAGATATAATGATAGTTGTTGATCTTTAATGAATGTGAACATATAAAGATGTGCCAGATAAAACTGATCGTCAAATATAGTATATCAATAAAGAATTTAATTTCAATGCACCGTCAGTGTAAAAGAGTTTTACACATGCATAAATCTGATTGAATAACTGTGTAAAACTCTTTACATTATTAGTGCATCAAAATTAAACTCATCTGTAAATGTGTATCATTTGACATCTATATCTTAGAATTTACTCAAATGCTTTTGTTGGGGAACATAAACTAATTAACAGGATATTCCCTTTGTGAATAAGGCTTGTGTACTAATGACAAACGTAGTTGTCTTATAGTTAATCATCACACCAGGTTAGAACTTAGAACCCTAACAACAGCTGGGTTGAGGTTCAAAAAGAACCTTCTAGTGTGTTGTGTATTAAAAAAAAAAGTTTTTTTTTATATAAATAAAATTTAATTGGTATTTACTCAAATAAATTATTCTATGCATATTTATTTTTTTATGTCGCGTTAGTAATGCCGCCAGGTTAACTGGCGTGATCCACTTCAACGAATGTCGCCGGGTTTTGCAGCGGCACCTCTACTCCGTTGTCAGTGCAGGATCGTCATTCGAGGGAGAGGGGGTGCCGCTAGGTTCATTGGCGGCACTGGTGGGATTGAATGCCACTGGTTCTTCTGGCGGCACTGGGCCAGTTCATGCAGGACCAGTGCTGCCAGTTCTTGCAGCGTCTTCAGCTTGCACCAGTGCCGCCAGTTCTTCCAGCGGCATCCTCCTAACGTCATCTAGCGGCACTGGTTTGCCTGATCTACTCTAGTGCCACTGCAACATGCGGCGGCACTCCCTTGTTTTAGTGCCACAGGTTATCCCGGCAGCATTACTAACGCGACACAAAAAAATAAATATGCATAGAATGATTTATTTGAGTAAATACCAATTAAATTTTATTTATATAAAAAAAAACCTAAAAAAAAATAAAAGAAAAGATATGCCCTATGACAAGGCCTTGAGATCTTAACCCATCCAATGCCATGTGAAGTCAACACTTGCTTCTTCTTCTTATTCATCAGAAAATTATTTTTAAACTTAAAAAGAAAGTAACTTTGATTTCTACTAGTTCCTATAAAATTAGTCCATTTAAAGATCACAAAAAGTTTGACAAATTTCTCAAACTTTGTGATATTCTACATTCTAGGACCTCGAATTCCTTTCTTTGGTTAGAAACTATAATTATTTTGGTTGCCAAAATGTTGATTAACCCAAATTAACCCATTTGATAATTTCAGATAGTAAAATTATACAGTTTAAGATTTTAACGGATGAATGACACCAAATTACATTTTTTTTTTCCTGAATTAAATCAAATATAAACCATAGAAGCAATGGATCAAAGAGAAGAAAACATGGCAAAAAGTTAATGGGAGGTTACCAACCAGCCTCAAATGGGGGAAATTATATTTTCTTTCATCCCAAACTCTGCCTCCAGAAAGAAAATTAACACCAATCACATAAACTGTGGCATACACATAATCTGAGTCACATACAGGGAAGATCCACATGAACCCTGAAACCCTGTATCTCTAATTTCTAGTATCATCAAGTGATGCACAAGAAAAACAAAGATACACTTAACACCTTAATGATTTACATGAAAAGAACCAAATTTCAAGGATCCGGAAAAGATAACCCAGGACTATGCAAGCAGTTGGACAATCAATATCGACGCAAGACTAATTCATTCATCACATCGCCTTACCTTCATCCTCCTCAGGGTCACGAAGAGTCCCGAACATCCAGTCCATCCATATGGTGTAGTGTCCATAGTTATGGCGATAGGTGGTATGGTGAATGGTGTGGTAACCAGCACCCATCACAGGCCACAATTTTCCATGAATGCAGTCGTGAATATTCGCAGTCCAGATGCCCTCGATGAATATGAGTGCCAAATGCGCAGTAAAATGGATTGGGACAATAAATAGAGCAAGGCTATGTGGTAATGCCTGGAGTATCCCATCAAGAGGGTGAAATGCCAAACCTGTGATACTTGCAAAAAACAGTTAAGACGACCAAATTTATGAATTATGATAAGAATAGAGATCCATCACTGCAGAAATAAGATGATTAAACTTCTCAAAATCTGAAGTCTGAACCTGAGTTGAGTTGCATGCCAATATTATACAGAATGAAACACACCAATGAATTGACATTTTGCTTCTAGCAAGCAAATATAATATGCAAAACTTTTTACAGAAAAACTAAACTGCAGATATCGGTTACAAGTTTTTGTTTGTAAAATAGCATTTAAGAAAGAAATCTGACCTCAGACCCTCACAACAAGTGTCCAGTCATTTTAAGTTAAGCTAATACATACAATTAACAGCGACTAAAATGAAAGGAATAATGATGTCGCAACATTTGAATCATTATCTGCCTGGACACAGAAAATGTTTGCTCAGCCGGGGTGGCTTTAAAATGTGAAATAACATGAGGCAAAAGAAAGGGACAAGGTGAAACTGCACTAATAATTTCTATCTGAAAAGATTTGGAGTCTGAGGATTCAGAAACAAAATGTATTGAAGGTTTTGAATAATGAATCGGAGGAATTTTGCTTATGCTAAATGAATAATACCCCTAGCTTCAATTCGGGAAACTACTGACATTCTTTATCAAAACAAGACTAGAACCTTATGATTGAGGAGAGGAATCTAGTTTTTCATTCCTACATAAGCACCTAGCCTTGTGGCTTTATACATTGTTTGCCTATACAAAGATTTATGTCTTTACTATATGATTGAGTGTCCATATCCTTTTTCGTATCCTCCCAAAAACTCCACTATTACCTTTTTTTCTAACCTGCCTCCTTACTTTCAGAATGTCCATAATTCCATTCCTAGATCCGGTATATATCCTCACAACTACTTCATTGTAGGCACCTCCTTCCATTTCTCAGGTTTGTTTAGTAATAAGGAAACAGATTAAGTGAAAACATTCTAAGTTGGTAAGAGGTGAGATGTATAATTCTGTTTAAGAGTAAAGAAAAGTTTGATCACAGCTTTTGGAAGGGCTTCCACTTCCAAAGCTTCCTATTGAGCTTATCAATCAGGATCACTACCTACCTAGCTCTTGGACTAACCAAACTGAAAATAACATTTCTATGTCTTATGATATAAGGTTCACAAGGCCTCCTTTACTTCAAAGCTAGTGCAAGAATTTAAGGTCAAACTGAAGTAATCGCTGTAATTATTGAATTTGCATTCCAAGTATAGTATTTTATTTGAGTGATTAGCTTGAAAGCACATCAGGGAAACAGTTGTTCAAATTCACGCATTGAGCCATTTTTATCAACCAAGCTTACTGTTGCAACCACAGCATATGGATCAGCCCTCGATAACTGAACAATGGACATGAATGGCAATTTTCGGGATATAATGAACTATATACATATCAACTATAAAATAAGACGAGGAATAATCAAAATATCAAACAATCAGAATTTGAGCACGACATAATTGTTATCGCTTATTGAAATGTTGAATATTTAACATACTCACCAGCGAATGGGGAGAGCGTGTTCTGCTTGTTGTAGATGTGATGAGTAGCATGAAGATATTTGTAAAGTGGCTTTATGTCATGGAGTTCTCTGTGCATCCAATAAATACCAAACTCTACAATAATCATATAAATTGCTAAATACCCAACATAGGGAAGCCAGCCAACATTATGTATTCTTGGGAAAGACTTTGTCAAGCCGATTTCAGTTAGGTACTCAGAAATAGTTGGAAGCACACTGTACCAAGGCATGGCTTTCATTGCAACAGATATTTGCAGAAGCATGGCTCTACGTGTAGGAATGGAATCTGCAAAAGTAGGTTTCCAGATATCAAGAAAACAATGCAAGCATACTAAAAGAAAACCATTAGTTTGTGCAACAAATAGTCGCAAGAGTTCAAAGTAGTTAAGTTTGAACAAAATATGTTAACATAGAGAACCTTCTAGAAGCAATGATAACTAAATATTAAAGATTCTCAGAAACAGAATATTTCATGCTAGCCTGACAAAAAAGCAAGAGGTAGAGGTATTTTGGCGAACACCAGATATATAGGAAATCAGCTTCTCTCTCAGTTTGTGGATTACTAAGTCTAACACTGCTGACATAGAAAAGCTATATTCAAGGAATAATCCATATATCATATGAAATTTGCCAAAGTAAGCCGCGGACAAGGAACTTATCTAAGATATTATAAAGCGGATTAGAAAAAAAGAGACCAGAAAATAGATGTTACGGCGTCTTTGAAAAACCGCAGAACAGGGTAATGAAATCTTTAGAAAAGATAATTCCTCCATAACTTGAGCAAAATTCTTCCACCACATAAATCAGCCAAACCAGAAAGACATCCAGATATATAATAATCTTATTTGCAACAAGAAGCACAACTTTTTAGTTCATAGATCATTCCAAAGACAGAAGAAGTTCACAATAATTGCCTATTGCTGATTTGAAACTTCTAAACATCCTTCTCTTCAAGAGAGGGTGAAAAACTAGTCTTAGCTAGATCCATAGTTTTAACAATATTAACTAACCAACCGATCATTGAACTGAACACTTACAATACAATACATGTGGAAACTCAAGTGCAGTTAACTTTGTGTGAAGTTGTCATTTTAAAACCGTTAGATTACACTTTAGTCAAATATATCAAATCATCTAACGGCGAAATCGTAAGCACCTGATTATTTACCAACAATACAGCATTGAAAACTCATTCACCTATGTCATTAAGTTACAACAATGCTAATAATCAGTAGGAATCACACTATCAGAATACAGATCCAAAACGAGAAAAACAAGAATAACAGTATATCATGAATAATCTGTAACAATTGAAACAAGGTCAACCATGGAAAATCATAACCACAAGAAATGAAATCGGTAAGTGAGTTGCATGTGGATTATGGAATCAGCGATCGGTGAAATAGAAGGTTTATACCTTTGGGGAGATAAACGTTGCGCTTCCAATAGTAAATGTAGAAACACCATAAGAAGCCAGAGATGAAGTAGAGAAGGACGCCACCAATGTAGTTGCGGAGCCATGTCTGGAAGAAGCGAGGGAGTGGGGCCCAGACGGTGTGAGGCAAGAAGGTGCCAAGAACAATGCGGTTGTACAGGTCTGAGTCTTGTGCGAACAGTTCCCCGTATCCAATTGTTGGGTCCTCCATTAAAGATTAAAGATTTTGTTTGTGAAAGAAAGGGAAAGAGAGAGAGAGAGAGAGCAAAGGAGCGGTGAATGACACTGCCTTAGTGAACTCTCAAAACTTTTTACCCACCTTTTTAACTTCCAAAATAAGATTCTTTTAAATTAGTTTTAAGGAATAAAGTTTCACCTTCTAACTAACCACTCACATTTTTACCGGCTGGTTACTCCCATAAATTTTTGGACCAATAAACTTATGGCCTACAAGTCCAATAAATTAAAAGAAGTATAATCTATAAAATATAAACCTTAAATAAAATATTCACAACCAACACTTTTTCTTTCTTTTTTTTAAGATTAAACACCTCATCCAGCCTTAATCATTTTCAGTTTGGAATACATTCCATTAATAATTCAAAAATCTCAATCTCATCCTCAACTATTTAAAAATTGAAATAAATAAAACCTTAAGATTGATTTATCATTTCTAAATTCTAAAATCGTAAGATGATTTTTTGAGTTTATTTGTCCAATTTTTTAAACGTCAAAAATTGGATTAGGTTTTTTAAATTATTAAAAATAACGTCATCCAATTAAAACCGAAACGAGGCGAAATGGATGTTTATTTTTTTAATAAAATTATTACGAAAATTCAGTTAAATATAATATTAAATTATGCAACAATTTATAAAAGTTTTGGGTTTTTTTTTTGTTATAGGGAACAAAAATGAAAAATATCTGACGCCTGGATGGCATTCACGGGTGAGAAATGAGAATAATGGAGGAAACGGGTCAAAGATTCCCAAAAAGATGTCGTTGCATGTGTGTATGTTGCACCCAAAATAACCCAATTTCAGGTTTGTGACAATGAAATCCTCCATTCAGCCACTTGTATTTATGATCTTTTCTATGGGCTCAGACTCATATACACATTACAAGTGTAATCTTGCATTTTATAAGAAGACTAGTATTAATACGAAAAGAAAAGGACTAGTGTTATTATTTTTTATAACTGTTATTTTTATTTATATAATATAATCAACGTATATCATTGTATACATCCGTATACACTATTTTTAGTATGAAAAAAATGCAAATATCAGCACAAAAATTTTATTTTTCTGTGCTGATATGGTGTACACGGAAAAAAATTTCTGTGCTGATATTTACATTTTTTCATGCTAAAAAAGATATGTATGAAGATGTATAATAATAGATATAGTATTACCGTTTAAAATTTAATTTTTATACATTGGATTTTACAAAGATATCCAAATATGTATTGTCATATAAAAAAAAGACAAAACATAATTAATTTTTAAACAAGCCACTTTTAAAGTTACATAAATACATAAATCTAATTAAATAATCGTGTTCGTCTATTAAAATTAAATTCATATAAATGTTATTTGAATAATATTAATTTAAATTTATTAAATATATATTTTCTTAAAAAAAAAAGGTAAAGACAAGTGAATGTGGATTTGGAGGATGAAATCATGAAAGGCAAGGTAAACATAAAATTAGAACTTTAACTTCAGTGCAAAATATTTTTTTAAAAAAATTTTAAAAAGAACTAAAAAGCTAAGATTATAAAATTGAAATGAAAAATTATCCATTACAAATATAAATTGTATAAATATAAAAAATTCTCGAGTCACCAAAAAATATAAAAAAATTTCTTGCAATACAAATTTTATATCTTTCATCTCACAAAAATTAAAGTAATATATAAATATAATAAAACATACATATGTATCATTTACTCATTGTTCCACAGGTAATTCTATTTTTGAAAAGTACACGTATCGAATACGTACTAGGTACGGATACGCCAAAAAATATGGCTGGGTACGCTTAATTACCAAAAAAAAATAACCTTTTGAATACGTCTCAAGTACGGCTGGATACGTTTTGAGTATGGATAAATATTTTTTTTTGTTAAAATTAATTTAAAATTATGTTATTTTGAGTCAATGTTTTTATTATTATAAAAATATTTATATATGAGATTTAATACGTTAAATTAACTATTTAAATATTTTATTTAAAAATAAAAATTTATTAAATTATACATAAAATATATTTTATTAATTAAAATATATTATTAATATCTTAAAATTTATAAACTTTACTTATTTTATATATATATACTTATGTAGTCCTACCTATTTTTTCAAAAATTTTCACATCTGGTACCCGTATCTATACAACATAGCATTTACTAGCCTCTAACATGTGTGAACACGCCAAACCAATGAGCATAGCTATTAGCTCCTCGTCAATATCTAGGAAGAAGAAGGCCAATAAATTTAAATCTTTAATTGTGGAATTAAGGTGCTCCTGTCCCTGCCTAATCCTATCAATGCAAGATAAGCTTTGAAAAAGGGAATCGGATTCCACAATCAGCCTTCTATATCTCCCAATAATGTTCAAGCCATGCAAGATTCCCCATAGCAAAGTCCAATACAAGCTTCAAATTGGGATCTAGATTCACAGGAATGGTGGAATTATAGATGATAATACAACATGTGGGATTAGATATGGTGGTGCAAACATTACGTTGGGCCTTAGTAGATACATAATGAGAGAAACACATATAATAGAATAAGAAATAGCATTTTTTCATGGTGAAAGTATAATTTGGTTTATAATGGATAGAATGCTATTTATCACATAAAAAATATAATATTTTATTGGGAATAAAAAATTAATGATAAGAATATTTTATCCGAGTCTATCATGAACCCGATTGATGATAGATATTTTCGAATAAGAATTTTAAAACATACTTTGTCCAAAAATATAGAATTTCAAGAGATACCAAAAACATAAAATCTCTGGTCAGATTCCCGAAAAAAAAACTTAGGTTCAAGTAATTATCTTGGTTCTTTTAAACAAGTACTCTGAGTTCGAAATCGGCATCATACGCAAAGCCATAATTTAAAATAGTGATTTTTTAAGTCTTACAAAAAAAAATGCAGGGGGACCAAATAATAGAACCTTAGATGCCTGAGTGTGAAGGATACATGATTCAATTTTGGTTTTATATATAAAACAATTCATTAATATGAAGCAAACTCTTCCATAACGGATTAGTCCTTAAATACAATAGGATTTCAATAAATATATATATATATATATATATCAAACGTCCAATCCAAAGAAATTCAAATGTTAAATAATATACTTGACTAAAAAAATGTAAAATAATATATATCATATTAATAATGTTTAAAAATACTCTCTATTTTTTTTTCTTTAAATTCTGTTGGTATACCAAAAAAAAATAATGTTTAAAATCAAGTTGAATTAGTCTAATAATTAATTTACTAATTCAAAAAGGTAATTTTTTTGACCTCATTGCTGAAGTAAAGACGGAGCGGCACTATAACAAAATCGCAAGATATCGATGGTTTTAAATTCCGTTTAGTGGTGGTTTAAATTGCCAACCACCGCAAAATATTCTACGACGAAAGTATCAACCGCCGCAAAATATTCTAAGGCGGAAGTGCCTATACCACTCCTATCAATATAATCTATGAATGACTTTAGGATAGGTGGTTGGTAGTTAAAAAGTAAATATTTCTCATTGTTCTTGTTTAATTACTTGTATGACTCTTTATTCTTGGGTCCGTTTTTGCCCCTAACCTAACCAAAATAAATAAATAAATGTTAGGATTTGAATCTTGTTTTGTATATATAGTAATTTATTGATCAATAATAAATTTTTAAATTGAACTAAAATTCGCAGCGAACTAATCATCAGTTTGCTAGGTTGAGAAATACAATGAAAAAAATTAAATTTATTTTTAATTAATAGTTATATATTGGTATACTATCAATTCATTTTGTATAACTTTATGCTTTTAAGTATTATTCCATACAAATTCTTAAACTTCATTCGGTACAAATTAAAGTTTAATTATGATATGTGAGCTTAGACGCTTTTTCGAATGAGCGTGTCTATGTGTTAGACATTTTTAGACATAACATTTATTGATATTCGTCCGAAACGCGTATTTTTTATGTTCATAAGTATTCTTAAAAAATAAAAAGTATCTTTTTGGATATATTTGACACTTTAAAATATTATTACGTATCTACGTGTTCAATTTATTTTTTAACTTATATTTTTAAAATGAATTTAAAAATAATATATATTATCATTTCTTAAAACTAAAAGTTATCTTAAATATTTTAATAATTAAAAAATATTAAAAATACTTAAAAATAATAATTTTAATTTTAATTTAAATAAATAAAATATTAAAATATTATTATAATTTTATTAAAATACATTATATTTTATATTTATATCGTATCCCTATGTTATATAAAAAATTAAGATTAGTGTGTCAGCAGAGGCGGAACCTTGTGTTAGGGAGAGGGGCAATACCACCCTAATATTAAAAAAATATTAGACAAAATGTTAATAATTTTTTTTTCGATAGTTCAGCACTCGCCGAAAGACCCAACACAATGGGGTGAGAGTACCATAAAATGGTAGAGAAGTGTTAGTAATTTTAACTTTGATCCCTCCAAAATTTTACATTTTAGCCCCTCTTATCCAATGAAAATTATTTTATAAATATATGTATTATATATTAGTGATTAAATATATATTAATTAAATTATTTTTAAAATATATTTTTTATTTTAGCATATATTTTATATAGAAGAGTAATTTTTTATATATCTCGTACAGTTATAATTATATTACTAAATCACTTTAATGGCATTGTAAAATAATTCAAAATATTAAAAAATACAATCATGCTACATATATATTTTTTTCTCCAATCAAATCAAACCAGGTGAATTTTGCCCACTCTCACCTCACACGTATGAACAGAATATTACCTACTAGAACGAACAGAAAATTTAAAAACAAATGAACAAGTTTTAGAACCTTTTCATGTCAACTATAAAAACATGTTCGTTCTACATATAAATTTCTGTTCGTTTTTAGTAAACAGTGCATGCATGAACAGTAAACGCATGAATAGTAACAACTTGGTCAAACTTGATTGAATAAAATAGATGTACGTCTAGAATTATTCTAAAAAATATATGATAAAATTATAAGAAAAATCATTTTTTTTATCCTTAAAAAATTTTGGCTCCCTTAGATAAAGGTCTAGCTCTGCCACTGTGTGTCGACGTATTACGTGTTGCATGTGTCCGTGATATAATAATATTATAAAGAGTATCACAGATTATCCAATCATATTTATGTATTTATATATGATTTTGATAAGTTAAAAAATTAATTATTATTGTTAACGTGTCAATAGATGATTGAATGTACTTAAAAAAAACTCTTTTATATTAACTGTTGGACACTAATGACCTTTACATCAATTATAAAGTGCCAATTCAACTTTCTAGCATAGACACCACACTAATTTGTTGCGGACCCTGGTCCATTTATTCTTTATTTAGAGAGAAAACTCAATGCCAAATTTTGTGGGAAAAAAAGAAAACTAATAGGGATGGGAAAAAATTCTTTTATGTTTTATTTAATGAGTGCTCATCTAACTGCTTAATTAGTTTTTGCCTCCCCCAACCCATAATTATTTTATACAAATTGTATTTCATGATAATATTTTATTATATTGATTGTATTATTAAAGTAATAATATCATATCAATTTCGATAAGTTATTTTTTATAAATTACTATATTCAGTTTATCATATTAAAAGGATAAAGTATATTTTTTATCCCTAAAGCTTGCTAAAAATTTTAAAAATATTTCTAAATTTCTTTTTATTTCAATTTTATCTTTGAAATTTTCAATCTGCATCAAATATACCTATAATAATTAATTTTTTTAAGAAATTCAATACTAATTTAGCAATAATTTTATAAAAACAATTTTTAACACAAACGAGCTAAGCATTATATTCTATAAATTTATCCTAAAATTCTTAAAACTTTAACTATCAGAAATATATTTGATACAAATTAAAAAAGTTTTCAATGACAAAATTAAAATAAAATAAAATTTAGAAATATTTTTAAAATTTTTAACAAATTTCAAAAACAAAAAATATATTTTATCCTAAATTATAATATAAAGCCATGAGTTTCCTACTAGAAACTTTTAAACAACACCATTAAATTAGGTCTTTGTTACATATCCTGACTCTTTCGCAAATCAAACTTAACTATGTAGATGTTGAATTGTATGAAAATCAATCATAAACACACGTTATTTTATCACCTTTGGAGGAACCTGAATTCGATTGCCAATATCTAATCATGGGACCCATAATGCCCTTATTAGCTTCTACACACTCCTCCTTCCTCCACAGAAAATGGAATCAGAGATAAGAGCATTCAGATTGGGATCACTATTCAAGAGTAATAGAAAGTGTACATATATTTATGTATTTATTTTAATAAAAATAATTTTATATTTTCTTTGATTCAAATTTTTTATACAAATCTATACTCAATTTTTATATTAAACTTTATTATTTTTATGTTTAGCGCATAAATTTATTAGGTGTGAAAATACATAAATGAATGTATGAATATGTGTATATTTAAATTTATTATTTACTTATATATTCCTAAATTATTTTCCACATTTAGGTCTATTTTATTTTAAAATTTGTCACTTTTCTTTTACATGACATTTATTATTTGTAATGTTATTAAAAATTAAATTTGATGACGTCTTTAAATAATAATGATATTTCAATATGTTTATTTATCTTTTAGATCAACTAATTAATTTTTTGTAAAATTCTTAATATGTACGTAAATATTTAAGAGCAATATTACAGAACAAGCACAATATTTTTTTTTGCTAGTATTACTAAAATATGGTGTTAAATAAAAATCTGTCACAATATAAATTAAAAAGGTGATTGCGACGGTACCCTCTTTTTTTGAGAGGGTAATTTACCCTCTCTAGTTTATTGGTTCACAATTAATTTAATAAATAATTTTTTAACGGTCGGAATGTATACCACTACTTATCTACCTTCTATTTTTCGTTGAATTTGATTTAAAATGACCATATAGAATGAAAAAAAAATGATATATTATATCACTTGTTCTTTTTGTATAAGAGAGGAGAACGAAAAAAGAAAATTTTATATTATGTACTTATCTCTTAGGAAAAAACACAAAATATCATAGAAAATCCTTATTTGAATAAGATTATATGTTAAACACTAAAAACAATTATTTATCAAGTTAATTGTGAACCAATAAGTTAGAAAGGGTAAATTATCCTCTAAAAAAGAGAAGATACCGTAGCATTCATCAATTAAAAAATGTATCAGATAATTTGAGAAACAAAGAAAAGGGGAGTATATATAAGAGTGATGCACATTTGTTTGTGACAATTACAAAAACAGCGTCCACAAGTACATAGAGAAATAGTATTATTAATAATGTTGGGCCATTTGGATTTTGGCAGAAGATTCATGAATGAGAATGGAGTTTCTACTTTAGGGTTTTGTTCACATGGCAAGTGGCCTAATAATCAGGTGCGAATTGATATTGAAATAATGAACAATAATATAATATAATTTTTTGAGAAAAGAGGTGACACTTTATTTTGTTTTGGTGCTTCAGATAATAATAATAATGGAACCTTTACGTGTGTATTGCTGTTGCTGGGCCATTAACATGGATGGGATAGAAATTGAAGGATATAATTTATTTGATATATATTTGGTTGTTAATGTATGTAGATCATTTTGCTGTAGGCTGATTTACCATGTCTTTTCGTGTCTCCTAATCCTATTAGTGTGAGTGTGTGACTACTTCATCGATTATCACCATGTTTTATGCATAATTGTGCTCTTGATTATTAGTTCTGGACGTACTATAATATGATTGTATGATATATATAAAGATGACTGCTACGGCTACTGTGTGCAGTAGAGGAAACTTTTTATAACGAATTGGTTGAATGACTATTTTATTTATTTTATTTTTGTTAATTTTTGAAATAAAATTAGTTACTAATACTCTTCATTCTATGCCTACATAAATCTTTTCATTATAGAATTGCTTTATATATAAAAGTGGTTAATTATTATTTGTAAAATTATATTGTATTAAACAATTTGTTTATATTAGATCAATAATCCATGAATATATATATATATATATATATAGAAACTAGTTAATAGTTTTGTGAATAATATTAATCAACATTTCTTTTTCTTTTATTTAGATAATCAGTTTTAATATTTTAAATAATTAATTTTTATCATTTTAAATCATTAGTTTTAGTATTTTTAAATGATCAGTTGTTATATATCATTTTGGTTTATCCAATCCAATATTGGTTGATTAATATTGGCTAAAATCTTATTGGTTATATAACATAATTAATAAATAAATTTAAAGTGTATATTCTACAATAATTCTATGTATATATATTTTTTTTTGATAAGTCAAGTACCACCAAAGAAACCCAAAAAAAAGGGGTCTGAGTAGATCACGCAGGATCAGTCCATAAACAAAAAGATGTATCTAAAATATTACAAGAAGAAAAATAAACAAAACACCAAAACTATTTTAGTACATCTGGCCAATTTTTATAATCTGGCTCATCCAAGTATTACAAAGATCTTCAAACTTTCTTCAATGGCTTCGACTCTCGTTGGTTCTCTCCCACAATTCTCGCAACCACTGTTGATGAAGTGTAACCATTCTCCTTATTGCATCATCATTGGATATGTCCTTACATTTGAATATCTACTCATTATGGATATTTCAAACTATCTAAATTACAACAAAAAAGCATATACACCAACTATGTAGTGCCTCTTTCCAATTTTTATAGACACCCAAGACTCAAAACAATCTTTAGCACAGTAGCCAGGCCAAGCTCAATCAACACCCACCAACATAAAACATTATCCCACATTTTAAAGACATAACTCCAGTTGAAAAATAGGTGATAAAGAGTCTCATCATAACTATCACATAAGACACATTTGGATAATTGACTCGGAATAATACCATACATTGCTAGCTTTTCCCAAGTGTTCAACTTCTCTAGAATCACGAATCATTCCAGCAGATCAACTTTTAGTGGAACCAAGCTTCTCCATAGTTTCTTTGTAAACCTATACATATCCATTTCACCTAATTGTTGCTTATTCTTGTAGTATATCTGAAGGAAAGATTTGATCGAGTATTTTTCATCCGATTTATGCACCAAATTCAGTGTATCTTCTACATCACATCGAACCCTAACACAAGAAATAGTATTCATAATATATATTTTAATCAATCAAATCTAACCAAATTATTATATCACATAAAAGATATTTTGATATCAAATATAAATTTATTTCAATAATATATATATATGACATTGAGATGTCAAATTAATAAATCTCATCGACACCAAAATAATAATAATAATAATAATAATAATAATAATAAATCTCATCTTCTTACTTGTTTTTGCTTTGTTTAATGTAAGACTAATTCTATGTTCACTTGCACCTGCAATCTTGAACATTTTTATTGAAATAAAATATGATCCCATCATCAAATACACTTAATCTTGATATTATATGTGTATTATTATTATTCTGAATATTGACCTAATTTTTAAATGATATAGTAGAAGTAAATATTTAGGCGAAAACACATGTATAGACATACATAAAGCTCAGCACATGCACAAAACGCATAATCACAACACGATTTGTTCATAGAGTAATTTTAGGCGAATACATTTCTTTTTTTCTTTTTTCATGCTCTATTGTTTATCTACAAAGTTTTTCTCGTGTGTTTCTTTAAAAATTTCTATATTTTTCAAAATAAATTATATAATTTTTTAATTAAAAAATTTATGTGATAGTTATAACTTATAAGATAGTTCTGTGTTGGTTAATTGGTTTCATAAATTCTTCTTTCTTTTATGAAATTTTCTATTATTTCTTAAAGATAAATAACTTTTTGAAGACTTTTGTTGAAATTTAGTTACACAAAAATGTGGACTACAGTCTAGTCTAATACTAGAAAATACTAAAGGGTGCGGTTCCGATCTTACAGGCCACTAATGTATAAGACTGTATGACACTCTTTACGACCCTTAAAATGATGATGATTTGTTATTAATGGCTGAGATGTAGGGAAAGTATTTATGGTGAAACGTTTTCTTGTTTTATTACCTTGGATAGTCAACCAGCATGAGTGGTGTTCGGTTATCGTGCCATGGCTCATCTCATAGCCGGCTTTGATTTTTTAGCCGGCTCACTATTTTTAGCTCGCAGCCGACTTGTTGTATTATTGGGCCATTTGGTTGGACCCTTCAATTATTATGGTCCATTTGGTGTCTTATTGAATTGATTTAAATTTTTTTAGATTTAAAACAAAAACTAATACATGATCATGATAAAAAAAAACTAATCATCATCACAAAAAAAAATTAATCGTGAATATTTTTTTATTCTGGACTTTTTATTTTCTTTCCTCTTTATTAGATTATTATTATTATATTTCCTCATCTGCTATGCCTTCTTTCTTTCCTCTTTATTAGATTATTATTATTATTTTTCCTTATCTGCTAAGCCTTCCTCGTGGCAGGGGAGAATAAAATTCAGTGACTTTGATTTTTAATAGAATGAATAATGGATTTGTAATAAAAAAAAGAAACAATTATAAATTTTAAATAATTTATTTGTGTTCCACTATATAATATGAGAATAATAATAAATTGGTTGGTTGATAAGTGTCTAATTTTATTAATTGATAAATATTTAAACTCTTTGCTTCACACATAGTAACAAATGACCTAAAAAATGATATGATGGTTTTTTTTGATAAATTTTCCTTTGACAAAAAACTGTAAATAGGAGGTGAGAAGATTTAATTAAAAAATCATAAAAAACATTAAAATATAGTTATCATGGATATAAATGTGAATTACATTTTGGTAAATAATTCCAAATTTCAGTTTTTAGTTCTAGAAAAATAATATTAAAAGTTTTAATGGATAAAATTTGGATAAAATTATCTCCCAAGAACTCAAACACAAAATTTTAGCACATAATTTTATTATTTAAATTGGAAGGAAAATAAAAAAAAGTAGAAAGAAAATTTTACTATTAAACCTAGCTAATAAATACAAGTAAGTTTTTGATAAGAGTATAGAGTAGTTGTTTGATAAGTATCTAATTTTAAAAACTCTCCTCATGGTCTCCTCCATCCATTGCCACATTAAGGAAATCTTCCTGCATCCATGAGAATATCTAAATCCATCAAATTGAAAATATGAAGAAAAAAAAACCAGCAACAATAACACCATAATGGTAATTAAATTCTTTTCATTAACATAAACGTACTCTGACAAAATTAATAACAGCACATTTAATCATTTATGAATTTAATCATTCATGTAGTGATCATTACTAGAATATTGCATTATTTAATTGGTAATATAAGGATAATTTAAAAAAGGCAACTATGAAAAAAAAAAAAAAAGAGGACATGTCGGTCTTAATAGCATAAGCTTCTGATTTGTGAACACATTTCAAGGACTATTAATACAAGATGAGCCCTTACTTTAATCTAATAACTCCATAATCTTTATTCACCTTTCTTTAATACAGTAGTAAATAAAATCAGTTATTCAATTAGCATGAGAGTACTCTTTTAAAATTAAAACATTTTGCCAATAACCAGAGAATACTCAATCAAATCAAAGCCTGCAATATTTTGATGTCTTAAGTCTTAACAGAAAAATTTAAGCACTAGCCATACTATCACAAAATAATTGAACTCTCCACAAACCAAATAGCTTCAATAATATGGTTTTGTTTTATATTAAAATAAGAGTGAGTAAACCAAAACTCTCCACAAACCAAATAGCTTCAATAATATGGTTTTGTTTTATATTAAAATAAGAGTGAGTAAACCAAACATAGAATTAAAACAAAAAAAAACATCATCGGCAACAATAACACAGGAATGAGAATTAAATTCAGTGGTCACTAACCAGAAACTCAAGCTCCACTTGGTCTTCCCCCTCATGTTGTACATTAGAGTTGAGAGACTCGTTCAAGGGATCCGAATCAAGTTGTTCCAATATTTCCATTCCACGTGACAAGCAAAAATTAAATATTTCTCGAATACTGCAGAATAAAAAGACAACAACATATATCAGGACTATACGACAGTAGCATACAAAAGATTTTGGAACTGCACTTAATTAACATTGCCAAATCACTTAGGATCTTTTAGTTGAACACACATAAAATTAAAACACTACAACCGTATAACTTTCTAATTAAACTCCATTTATTTCCACCTCTTTGTGACATTTGTGTGCTATCGATTATTTTCTTGGTAAAGATAGAAGCTCATGAATCGATAAACCCAATATCAAAATACAAGCAATTCAGAGTAAAGTTCTCATAATAAATTTTCCTATTGCATTACTTGCAATTACCAAATGTATTTGATAGTCAAATTAGTGATGTAATATGCGCGTGTCAAACAGAGCTGATCAAAATGAGAGGTAACTTATTTGATATAAAGTAGATATTAATATTCACACCATAAACATCAAGTAATCTCATTCATTAAGCAAGAGCAAATTCATTAACTAAAACAGGGAATATGCACATGCGTGAATAAGATGAGATTTATAAAAGCATATTTGTAAAATAACAAAACAATAATAAACAACAATAGTGATTTCACCAACCGAACTAATCTCCCACCCAAATGAAAGCCAAAACTCAATCGCTCTTGGGCATAGTGCAATGCAATGCTGAATTGCTGATTATGCAGACAACAATGTAAGCCACAAATAGAAACCGATGTTCAAAATTATGTTTAGGAAAAATGGTTACAGAATACGAATTCGGTTACGCAAATTACACTCGCGAAACGGAAACTGAAGTCGCAGAAAACTACGGAAAATTGAACATTGGAAGAAGGCAGAGAAGAATGCACCTGAGTGAGAATAAAAACAAGTTGAAGAGATAAGAACAATTCAGAAGGCGGAGGAAAGAGACAAATCTGGAAACGCGAACTCGAGGTTCGTGAGAGGAGCGTGGAAATGACGTCGTTGTCGCTGAAGAAGAAGAAGAAGAAGCAGCAAAGATAGAAATTGAATTCAGATAAAGAAGCAAAGAACCACCACCGACGGCGAAAAGGACAAAGCCGGCACCACCACTGTAGAAGGAGAGGACGTCGGAGGAACCCTAGAAGAGGAAGAAGAATAACGAGGAAAAGGAAATAGAAGTTCAAAAATTGTAAATTCATACAATTAACAAAATGAAAAAAAATTAATATAATTTTTTTCATTAAATTGGATAGTGTTAAATTCATAATGGGCTAATACCAGCTATAATTTTTTTTAAAAAAAAAACAATACCAACTACAATGGCCGATTATTTTGGTAAAATTTTATTAAAAGAAAAGGAGTAAAAATGTAAACTAATATTTCACTACAAGACAAAACATTACAGGTTGATTTCTTCCTAGTTGTCATATAGTCTTACACTGCAATGGCATGACATACAGGATAATTTTCCAATACTAATATAAGAATAGTTTAAATGAATTTTTCTATTCATTTTAATATTAGAGTTATTAATTAGTTTCTTTCTTTTCATTTTTTTTATATGTTTGTAATTAACTTTCAAGTTTCAACACCTCTCTTCTTTTCTTCTTTCTTATTCTGAGATTTTAATAATAATCTTAACCACCATGTTTGAAATGAAATGCTGAATTGAATTAGTCTAACCTCACAACAACACATGCCTTCATCTTTCTGAATTCTGCAACCAACTCCACCCTCTTCAACGTTCCAACCTTTGAATCTCTCACCTTTTTTTTTCGTTCCAAAGTCTCATTCTCTGTTCCCTCAAAACCCAATTTGCCATGTTATTTCTCATATTATCACAACTTTTTCCACCTTGGATTTCACCGTTATTATTGGACCACTGAAAAAGAAAAAAGAAAAAAGTTTGATTTGATTTCACAACTTTTTTTCTTCTCATTTCAAAGTCCCTTTTTAAGCTTGGTTTTCTGAATAAACAAAATTAACTTCATTATCTTCCATTCTCTTCTCTGCTTAGTTTTCTTTGTTAGAAAAAAAAAATGGTGGTTGAAGTACTTTGCTCAGAAAATGCAATGAGTCCAAGAATTTCATTCTCACATGATTTCTCCCAATTTGATGTGATCCCAGTGGAGAGAATCCAACACCCTTTGAGATCAAACTCATCATCATCATCTAGATTGAACTCATCATCATCCATCGATTTCCATTTCCATGTCCATGATGAATTAGCCTCATTAGAGAACCAAACTTCTTCAGCAGATGAGCTTTTCTCAGATGGTAGAATTGTCCCAACTCAAATCAAGAACACCAAAAAAGAGGAGTTCAATAATAATAGATGCATTCACATTCATGAGGTTTCCAATCCGGTCAAACCGCTTATCACTCGGACCAACCCGGCGGAAGAAGAAAGTGTTGTTACTACTACTACTAATAATAATAATGGTATTATTGTTAGAAAGAAAGAAACAAAGGAGATGTCAAATTCAAAGTCATTTTGGAGCTTCAAGAGGAGTAGCAGTTGTGAAAGTGGTTATGGTAGGAGATTGTGTCCTTTACCACTTTTGTCAAGAAGCAACTCAACTGGTTCTTCTCCTAAGAGGGTCCCACTTTCTTCTTCCATCAAGCAACAAAATTCACAGAAGCATTATTATTCTTACAACACAACAACAACAAGGTCTTGTTCTTCTTCTTCTAATTCGAATTCTAATAATAATAATAATAATCATCATATAAAGCCTCCATTGAAGAGAAGTCACAATAATAGTGATAGAGTCAATCCTGTTCTGAATGTTGCTCCTGTAACTCTCTTTGGTTTTCGTTCAATCTTCTCCAACAATAGAGATAGGAGCAAGAAGAAGTAATTTAAGAGTCAAAGTAACAAAATTATATATGATCATTTTTTTTAATTATTTTTGTTATTATGGATGTGTCTGATGAATGAAGCATTTAGGATATGCAGATAATTTTGTAAAAAATTAATTTTGGTATTTTACTAAAAAAAAAAATTGTTAATTTATGATGTATTTTTTATGGGGTTCTATGGTGTACTTATTTTACATATATATTGTGTTAATTTGTTTAACAAATACTATATATTAGATTGAATTCTAAATAAGGTTTACATGTATCATACATGATGAATGAGTTGGTACTGCGTGCCATTATTGTATAATAAAATGAATATATTGTGCATCTAATATCATTTTTAATTTGCACTTTTAATTAATAATTTGTCTGCCTAATTATATGATCTTCCCTGGCTTTTACCATGTGATTTAGAGAATTAGGTGTAACCTATAATAGGTTAGGAGTTTTAAATGGTTTAAATAAGATCAAGAGTCTTATTAAATAAATAATTTTATTTTTTTAGTGATTAAAAAGATGAGATCTGCTATTCTATTCTAATCTTATCAATTTGAATGCATGTACAAATAAAAAAATATGCAAAAATATTTTAAAACACACATTCAATTCTTCACTCCTACGAAAACAACAAAATTTTGTCCCACTAAATAAAATCAATCACATAGATTAAATTATGTCATTAAATTCTATTATGTATGATTGTTAAACTATAGTTTTAATTCTTATGAGTTTACGAGTTTAGATGGTGAAATCGAATTAACTCAGCACCAAATTCGTATCTCAGTAAACTCGGTTGAACTCGTGTAAACTCTAGTAAACTCGTTCAAACTCGCGAGTCAACGAGTTTGAAATTTGACCCAATTTTATCCAAACTCATGAGTTTACTGATTTATTCGTACTCAGTCATCTTTGAGCCCAATTTGTGTCTTATGTATTTTATGTTATTGTATTTATTGTATAATTAATAAATATCATTTGAATATATTAAAATATTTATGTAATTATAATATACACTACTAGTCTAGCTTATTATATACTTTAAAATAAAAATTATTAATTTTAAATGTCTAAATTTAAGATTATATATGAAATATTCTTATTTATATATAAGAGGTAAACTCTACTGACAACCTTGTTATAATGTATCATGACCACGATAATATTAAAACTTTTCGAATCTATCTATCACATCATAGTAATTATTGGTCATCAACAAGAAATTAAAATCAGAACTTAATCTGTGTCCAAAATGAAGATGACTAAGGAGTTATGGATCCAATGGCTTGAAACAAAGTTGAACTCCATACTTAGGCTTAATTGTGAGAACAGTGACAGGGGCATGCCTGTAATTATCTGAAATGGTGAAGCTAAACTTGGAGATTAGCATGGACAATATAATCTTAGCTTCCATGATTGCAAAGGATTGTCCAACACAATTTCTTGGGCCAGAAGCAAAAGGTATGAACCTGCCAGGGATGAATGATTTTGAAGCAAACCTGTCTGGGTTGAATTCATTTGCATCTTGACCCCAGAGTTCTTGGCTATGGTGAATGGCTAACACTGGAATCCAAATTGATAAGCCTTTAGGGATGTAAAGATCACCTAATGTAATGTCTTCAAATGCCATTCTTGGTAGCACAGTTGCTGGAGGATATAGCCTCATTGATTCGTTGATCACCATGTTTAACTGCAAAATTATTCAAACATGATCACATTAATTATTAGGTTATTTGTATTGCTTACTAAATTCTGAGTTCTTTTGTTGAGTTGCTGCATATATACTGCAAAATTTAAACTCATAACACTTTTTTAAACAAATAAATGAGTTGATTATTTAACCCATCAAATTGTTGTTAAAATATCTTTTGAGAAATTTAAGTTTTTTTTTTATTATTTCTATCTCAAATCCAAATAGCTGGAGAACTAATTCATCATCAATCTGATTTTTTTTTTTTTTTTTTGCATGAAGAACACTAGCAACCCCAAAATTCATTACCCATGCCTAGAATTTCATGGGCAGTAGTACTTAATTAGGAAACAACGGCATGAAAGTAAAAAAATCAAACAGTTTGCATTAATTAGTTTTTGGAAAAATATAGGTAACCAATATTTTTTCAATCAACAAATCAACCAATAAAAAATAAAGCATCTGTAACCATTGTTTGTAGGATGTCTACAATAAAAGAAATAGAACATTCAAAACTTAAAGCAACCAATAATCTAACAAAAAAAATAGAACATCCGAAACCTATAAACAGAACATCCAAAACCTAAATAAATATAACATCTAATATAAATTGTTGGTTGATATTAACTGATTTTTTATTGGTTATCTAGCATTGTTGTTTTTTCGTTGACTGCATTAATTATTTAATGAAAGAACAATTTAATTTTTTTAATTAGAAAAGGGCTTAAAGCCCAAGAAAAATGAACAAGAATAAAACTAAGTACAAACTATTTGGGAATAAGATAGCCTTCTCTTCATAACCAAAAAAAATGAAAGATAGCCCTTCTCTCATCCTCAAATAGAATTCTACTAATTTTTAGATTTAGTGTATCTCAGGAAGGAAAAAAAAAGACTTAGCAAGATAGTCAACTACCCAAGGAAAAAAAATACTAGACCAAGATCAAATTCAAGAAATACAAACCAAAAAAATAATTTCAAAAGATAAAAGGAGGACAAAAACATTTTTAAAAGATTTTAAAAAAGCATGACAAAATAATAATCATATGTAAAATAAATTTATCTCTGTAAACCTAAAACCGCCGAAAAATAGTTATATAGAAAAATTTCCTTTACTTCGAAACATTTTTATCACGTTTCTAAATCATTCAAATACAATAGTCGTCCTTTCATTTTTCATCACAATTTAAAAATAAATAAATAAATAAAACTAGATAGAATAGTGATGAGTTACTAACCACAGTAAGCTTAGATAGTTGATCAATGAGAGGGGTTTCACCATTGAAGAGGTTCCTAACTTCATCTCTCACTTTTTGTTGCCATTGTGGATTGCTTGCAAGCAACATAGTTGTCCAAGTGAGCAATAGTGCTGTTGTTTCATGGCCAGCAAAGAAGAACGTTTTGCATTCATCCATAACAACTTGCAAATTCTTCAAGCTCCCACCTTTGTTTTTCATCTCTTCAAGAAGAATACCCAACAAATCCTTCCCAAATGAATCCGTCTTACCAACCTCAACACAATCCTTTCTGCTTTCTATTATCTCCAGCAATAGCTTCTCCACTTCCACCTTCAATGTCTTTATCTCCTTGTTATAGCTACTAGGAAAATACCTACACAAATAAAATTTCACGGTTCAAGTTTAATTAATAGGCTCATTAAATCAAATCAAAATTGAAAATGACAAAAAACCAATTACACATTGGAATAAAGTAATTCAACAATCAAAATATATGATCATATACGACCACCCATGAAATTTTGAATATTGAGAATTCTGAATTTATAATGCCAAAAATATAATAAAAATGAGTAATGCAGGGAGTCAAGGATCCCATAGGAAGTCCATGAGTGTAATTAGGGAAATAATAGGTGGTAAAAGAGAAAAGAGAAAAGAAGAAAAATTGATATTGGCTCGAGCTCCCTAATGTTATCTTGCAAGACTTTCTCAATAAAAAATTAGTCTTAATTCATAACATTTTTTTAAAAAAAATAGTTGAGTTCAACTCGACCGTAAGGGAAGAAATCCGGTTTGTCACATACCACCTTTGACATTACCCTCATCTCAAGGGTATGTTAATTAGTCTTAATTCATAACATTTAATTTTAAAGACTAAGATGAGTCGCTTAATAAAAAAACGAACCAATTTTATTATGCAATAACTTCTTCAATTCATTACTACAGGGAGAAAATACATAAGATAACAAAGAAAGAGTTCAAAAACAAAACTTAAAACAAACATGTGAAACATAATATACATATAACAAATTATAGCATCATGTTCAGGTGTTCTGGGGTATCAAATGTTCCATTGCTTTTAACCATTGATCTTAATCAAAAAATATTTTATTATTGAAATCAATTCAAGATCAACAGTTAAAAGCAATGGAACATTTGATACTCTAGAACATTCCAACATTTTCCCAAATTATATTATGACGAATGATATTATCGTGTACCTCACCATAGACGTGCCACTTATTGATACATCATTATTTCTTTATATGTTTATCGATATTACTAACCACTTTTTTCTTTTTTATAATTGAAATCTCAAAATCTATTCTAGTGGAGCACGAAATTTGAATATATTTTGGAGTTGTTCTTCCTCATTAAACTACGTTAATTTATAAAGAATTTTCAATTTTTAAATTGTAAATAAAAAGTCACATTCTGACTCATCATAATATATATATTATACCTGCTTCCAGGAAAGCAAAGATGGCGAGTGGCTTGAGCACAAAGAGACTGAAGCTTTGTAAGGAGATGAAATATTTGCTTTCCCTTATTGTAGTTTGTCCCAAACTCAGTCCTTGATATTATATCTGCAGTCAGCTCAGTCATGTATTCTCCAATCTCCACCTCCGATTCTCCACTCACCAATGCATTCTCCAATGATTTTATTATCTCCTTTGTACATTCCACCATGTGCACACCATATTCCTGTATTCATGTGAAGATTCTTCATTTCAAATATTGGATGAAAAATTTAAGAGTTTGATTTTATCGTATATGTTATAAAAAGTGTTATCTTTATCTATTAACGGTGTTTATATTCTATTTAAACCGTTAATTTTTTCTTACAAATTACACCAGTAAAAAAAGATATTTTTGCGATTTTCATTAGAGTATAGTTGCCTAAAAATTAACAGATTTAACTATCGTTCTATCATCCATGAATACCTAATTACCTTGAGCCTGTCTCCCATGAATGCCGGCGCAACCATGTGACGTTGACGGTACCAATCTTCGCCGTTAGCCATCAACAAGCCTCTCCCAATGAAATTTTTAGAGCCCTCTTGTTGTTGCCATGATTTTCCGGTTACACTATTATATTTCGACAAGAATTGTTTTATCAATTCGGTATCCGTTAGGCATAGCCTTGGCTCTACTCCATTCCAATATATAAATCTCTTTCCTACACAAATGTAAATCAATTTCCAATTAATTAAGTGAATCTGTCGCAATCTACTATATTCACGTGTCTCTTCCTATCAGTTTAAACAAACTTTCGAGAGAAGCCTGGTCGTCTAGATATGTGAAATTGGGTATAAATGAAAAAATAAAAATGATTAAGATACCATATTGATTGGACCATGCAACAAAATGGGGCAAAAGGCGACCAACAATGTCGTGGCTAATGTTTTTCATGTCGTGAGAAACAGCTGCCGAAGAAAGAGAAGCCATGTCTGGAATGTTGCCGGTGAGAAAATAGGGTTTAGGGCCAGTAACACCTTGTTTGTCCATGATTCTCTTGATGCGTAGTGGGGTGAGCAAGTACCATGAGATCGTATCAAAAGCAGACTTCAATAGAAGAGTTATAAGAATAGTCAAGAAGGCTGTCACAAACATCATCATCGTAATAACCATGGGGTTTGAATTGGATATTGGGGACTGAGGGTTGTACTAAGATTTTTATGACTATGATGATTTTCAATTGTTTCCTCCAACCTCTCTCTCTATGCGGGGAAATTTTAGTGGTCATCTTATTTTATAGGAATGTTTCTAGTATATCTTTATCTGTTAATGTTCTATTAATAGTGATTATATATGTTCTATTTTTTGTTGACTAATTTATTGTTTGAAGATTATTGACACTACAAAAAATTTACCCCTAAAGCTACCCTTGGTAAGTGATGCCAATAGTGTGAAAAAATGATGTCTTAAGAATAGGCAACGTTTATTTGGCTACGGAGATGCTTTACTAGGGGTCCTATTCTAGCAATGCCTATTCCCAAAGGCATCGCTTTTCGTCACTCATGCCTATAAGAATAGAGGTCGCTTTTCGCAGTTAAGGCATCACTTCATAAGCGTAGTCCCAACGTATACCTAAGGTTACTCTTTATAAGGGTAGTCTATTCTCTCATTTTTTTTAAAAGAAAAATTATATATATATATATAATTAAATTATCTTGTTTCTACTTAGCAAATAATTTTTCTAATATTATAAAATATTATAAAATTAGAAATAAAAAAAAATTAATCAAATATTATAAAATAAAAATAAATACATAACTGTACAGTAAAATATGCTTTTAATAATAAAAATTATCTTGTTTCTACCTAGCAAATAACTTTTCTAAGTTAGCACAATGGTTAATTATCCTGTTTCCAAATATATATATTTTCATCTGGTATCTTCTTCACTCTCAGATTTGTGCCCTCTTTCTATTCCATGATGCTTTCATCCATCGTAAACCTCCAACTATCACCTTCCTCTATTTCCCATTGTTTTTTCAGTTCATAAATAGCTTTCAATGCTGCAGCAGCAATGGCTGAGTTGTTGTCTTCTGCAAATCTCTACAACAAGAACCAGCAACAATAAAAAATAAATAAATCTTC
Source organism: Stylosanthes scabra (assembly GCA_036250425.1). NCBI lineage: Eukaryota > Viridiplantae > Streptophyta > Magnoliopsida > Fabales > Fabaceae > Stylosanthes > Stylosanthes scabra. The sequence continues at coordinate 191,938 of JASCZI010000027.1, forward strand.
CAAAACATTTGAAAAGAATATGTATTGAGGTTGCTTTTTATGCTTGTCTTCTACCTAGCAACATGGGTTGAGCAAAAACTAAATGCTTCAGCAGTGATTATATAGAAATAGAACTTTCTACCTCTAAGCTGTGAGAAGAATGGCTCTTGAACGTGAATTTCAAATGAGAAAGTCTTCAAAATCTGTTGAAACAAATTGAAGTTTATACAATATTTAATATCTGTTGCAACTAGATTTAATCAAAAGATAAAGAGAAAGAAGCAAATAGAGGCAGCAAATGCTTTAGAAAAAAAATTTTCAATAACATTAATTTTTTAGAGAAAGTTTCTTAATAAAATTCAGTAACTCAGTAGCAATGGATTATTGACAATATACATAATGGTCATCTAATGCATTATTGACAATATACATACTCCGCAAAAATTATCACAAACAAGCGTTAAAGTATTGCATACTCTTACTGTGATAACTATCATCCAATTTAACCACCAGCTAGTAATAATTGAAAAAGATTTTGCTACCCACATTGTAAAAGGATTGAAATCTCTAACAATATAATAAATTTACTATTTAACTGCTACCTACTGTATCTCAATCTTAAGGCTCTAACTTTGGCTTCTAATCTTACAATTTTCTTAGATTTTATTCCTCTCAAACAGCTCAATAAAGAGTAGGTTCACATATTTCACAAATAGTTGTAACTAACCATACTAATTTATTTAAAATTTTAAACGCTGAAAATCTTTTATGACAAGGAAGAAAAGAACATACAAGAGAAATTACTGCATCTCTCACTTTCCCCTTTAGTTCCTTGTAAACCTGGAACAAGTTCTCTCAACATAAATTCATCATGCTTCTCTCTCAAAGAAGGAACACCTGAAACAAAAAGTGATGTTGTCTATTAAAATAAAAGAAAATAAGAAATGATAACAGATGTTCTTATTCATTGAAGTTATGCTCAAAAAGACTAACTGACTAACCAATTCCACATAGCAAGATCCCAGCCAAATAAAATTCATTCCACTCACCTCTTACTCTTAGCTATTTTTGATACCAGATTTTACACAACTCAACAAATGGGTTCTTGGTTTTGGATTCATCAGCTTCTACAAAGAATAGTTTATGATCATAGGATTTGTTCATCAAAACTATTTTAAAAGCTCTATATCCAGTCAAGCTGCAAGCCAAATTGAATATCAAAACTATTCTGAAACTATTTTACAGCATGAAACAAATTCAGAACAAGATAGTTGTTGTGAGTTTCACATGATACCCAACAAGTAATTATAACTTAATATTAGCACAATACTAGAGATAAATTATAAACCAATAATCTCTGTTGAGCTCTTTTAAAAACACCTGATCTCATGCAAGACCAGTGCAGCCCAGTGGTGCACTCTTTTAAAATTTGAAGTGGTTGCAGATTTGTGTCTAACCCAGGTAAAGAGCTTGACAATGAAATAGCTGGTTTTGTTTTATTGCAGCAAATCTGTAAGCCTAAATAACTACTTAATCTATAACTTGCAGGATCTATTATTGTATTTTTATGGATATGTCCTTGTGCTCAAGTAATTACTATTTAAAATTTATTGCAGAGTGACAACCATTTAACATACCTGCTTTCAAGTTGGGGGGGAACACTGGTTGTTATTGCAGAGTGACATCCATAGCTGGTTTGGCATCCATCACTCAGTCCCCTAAACACAAGTACCACATATAAGTACTGTTCATTCATGAAAACATCTCAATCTGTTTTGCAAGATCCATCAGATTCAAAAGCTTACTAGTTCAAGGAGCTAAAAACTTAAACAATAATATAGAAGAGTAGCATAAAACAATGATAACACCTGTCAAAATGCCAGAATAGCATTAATCAGCAAAGTCTTAACTCTTATCATTCACATGCAATTTCTATGTCAATTAAAAAATGAAATTAAATGAGTCAATGAACTTAGAATGCTGCACAATAATATCAGTATATAAGAGTATTCAAACATAGTTATCCCATTTCTCTTATTCATCATTTACCAGGCAATCAATTATATATGTACTTCTAGATTGTTCTATGCTTATCATAAGACACAAGTGTCACTCATATCCATAACTTATTAGGACTTATATTAGTAGTAGACTTTTGAATACTTACAGGTTACTATTTTCGTAGGAATTAAATGAATTAATTGTTAAATACTATATTTTAATAGAAAATTTTTACATTTTGTGCAAAGCCTTTCTGTTCTTTTTTTTTTTGGACTTGGCAAAGCCTTTATGTTCAAACTGCATATCTTAAAATTAAAATTTCACAATAGAAAACAGCAAGAACAGTAGTATTGCCTCTCCTTTAAGTTTTTGAAAATTTTTCAACAATGTTGAGCTAAATATTAGTATCAACATTCTTCATGATATGCTCAAAGTTAAAACAAGTTTAATCCATTCTCCGTATCACAAAAAAGTGAATCTGAACCTTATAAAAGAAAAAGTATAATTTAATCCGTGTTGCATAGTTCCAACCTCATGATTTTGAGACATTTCTATGGGAAACTTTTCAAACAGAGGTGCTTGAATACTAACACTCTGCAGTTAACCACTCACATCCTCTACCTTCAAAAAAAAAAAAAAAAAACAGCAATAAAGTAGTATGAAAATCCATTGAAGATTCTGAAAGCTTGCAAATTTAGAGAGGCAAACAAGCTTAATAGATAGAGCTACATCAGAGGAGACAATTATTAATTAATATGGGAAAAGAGAAATGAAGATCCACTCTAACACAAATCAATGAAATTAATATAAAAACAAGAGATAGACCTAAGTCAGAAGAGACAATAATTAATTAATAATCACTCAAGGCAAAGTTTCATTCAGTATTATCAAAAGAATTATCATTATGCCATGTACATAACTTGCATTTAGAAAATTCTTGACTTTTACACAATTGACAAATAGAATTCTTCTATTTCCTTTTGTTGAAGAACTATATATTCAACATAAAAAGCCCAAGAAGTTAATGGCCATATGCTAACAATCACTAAAAGATAAGAAAGTAAAGGTAATTACAGTAGTTTCAATGCCAGAGCAAGAATCAAGAATGATAAATTGATGCTTTAATTCTCATTATCTAAGATCAACTACTATATTCAAACTTCTTAGCAAATAAAAAAAGGCATAATCAATTCTCCAAGTTCAGGGTAAGGAAAGAACAGAAACCTACTCTCTTCACAAAAACTATGAATCAAACAATCAGCAGCCAAGTCAAAGAAACGATTGGAACTCGCAGGTATATGGCCAATAAAAAATCAACTTCAAAATTCAAAAGTTTAACACAACTAAATAAAATTCTGAGAATACGCAACATATACAAACATTCCAGATTGCAGAAAGAGAAGAACCTAAAATCAGAAACCCTAAAATCTAACCAAAATCTAACAATTTAATAATCAAGCAAAACAAAGAGTGAGACAGAGGGAGAACCAACCTTCTCAAGACGACAATGATGGCTGACACGGAGGGAAAGCAAAAAGGAAGGGAGCCAGAGACAACGGCTGAGACGGCTCCGAGCTTGAAGACGGCGAGCGAGGACTTGGCAGGGACGACACTGCTGCGACGGCGACGAGATGGGACGCGGCGCTGCGACGGGTTATTATGGGAGGCTAGCTGACTGCAGAGAGTGTTCGTGGCTGGTGTGAGAGTGAGAATGAGGGAGTCTGAAAGAGGGTGGTGGCTGCTGGTGTGGGTCTATGGGAGGCTTAGGCTGCTGGTGGTAGCTAGTGGTCGGTAGTTCTTTTGAGACGAAGTAAGGAGAAATAGAAGCTATGTGTTTCTTTTTGGGTTTCTTTTGAAAGAAAGGAGAGATACAAACTAGGGTTAAGAAGCTAACTGTCAAACAAGTGAAAATACTTTTTTCAATTGGCGCCTTCACTTATATACTAAAAACCTAAAAGCGATCCCTTTGATTAGCTAAAGTGTTTCCATAGCTAGTAACTTTAGGAGTCATTTTCTAAGCGACGCCAGAAAAGTGATGCCTGTTCTTCTTTTATTCGGCACGCTAAGAAAAGCGATGCCTATTCCTGGAAGAGGCTACTCTTTTCAAGCGTTGCCTAAAATTAGTGTGGCCTTAGAAGATAAATTCTTGTAGTGTAATTATCTATACTTTTCCTTATACAATATATATATATAATTAATATCAACTGCTAAAATACAAAAATATACGTGTTCTTGAGTATACCGAAAATGTTTCTTATTTTATATATATGCCACTATGTTATTTTATAAACTGAGCCATTACTTTATAATTATATATAATTATTTAATAATAACCAAATCAACGGTTCAATTTATGCTTAAACTACCGGTTGAACTAGCTAGTAATCCAATGACCTAGTAATATAATTAGGGCTATGTTTGGATTAGCGTTATGCACTCTTTAAACGTGCGTTTTCTTCCTTGAAAGTTATGCCATTTTATTTGGATTAATTTTTTCACCTCAACGCAAACGGTGTTTAAGAGCTCAAACTCACGTTTGATGGAAGCCACTTTTTATAGCGTTGGCTTTCTAAACTCCCTTTTAAACCGAATTTCATTCTATCAAAATCAATTTTAGACCAAAGTTGCCAAACATAAATCACGTTCATACAAACTTACTTTTACTCAAAATCAATTCTTCAAAATCAAGTTTATTCAAACTTCAGTTTGACAAACGCTAATCCAAACACACACTAGTTTGATTATCGATTTAGTTCTAATAACTATTATACGTGCAATTATTCCATATATTTTTCAAGAGTTAGAGTGATAAATTTTATATATATAACAAAATTCTTTGCATGTTTTGTTTAAATTCAGATAGTATACGATATATCATATTTGAATTAATTATAGATGATTAACGTATTGCATCATTTTCATTCTAACGGGATTATAAAATTTTAAAAAAAAAAAAATACTTGTGAATTTTTTGTTTAATTTATTTTCTAGTTTCAAAAAGATATCAGAGCCATTACTTTATGATGATACATATTATGAAAATAATATAATAATAATTTAAGTCAATATTATATTGTATTATTGCTATTATAACAATATTTACCTATGGATTTAATTATATGAATGCATGACGTATATTAGTCAACATAATTAATTTTTCAAATTCACCATTGAAAATTGAAATGGCCATAAAAAAAGAGATATTTAATTAAATGAGAGTATAAGATTTATTTTTAGGGTAAAGTATCGTTTTCGTCCCTAACGTTTAAAACATTTTATTTGTGTCTCTAACGTTTTGAAATCGTATCAATTTTGTCCCGCCATCAAGCAATGCTAAAAATTACTAACAAAATCATATATGTCTATTTTATTCGTACCTATTATTATTTCTCACACTGTATATGTATAATACAAATACCAAAAGAAGAAAAATATATAATGTTTCTTCTTGCACAGCCACATCTTACAATGTTTTAATTGTTCAAGTGTGATTGTAGTAAAAATTGCATTAGAAAGCTGCTTGTTAATTAATTTTGTATTTGGAAGAGTAGATTATTAGGATTTATTTTAATAGAGTTGATGATGGAACAAGATTGATACGATTTCAAAACATTAAGGACACAAATAGAACGTTTTAAACATTGGAAACATCTTTAGAATTTAGCCCAAATATTAGGGACGAAAACGATACTTTACCTTTTATTTTTATTATCAGTGCAGTAAACGACGACACGTATGATGATAATACTTTAAACTAAAAGACTATAATAAATGATATATTTTCTAGCCAGTATGAAAGGAGTAAATATTTTTGTTTGTTACATTGAATGGAGTCAATATAATTTTGATAAGATTCCTACCATACTAAGAATTAAATTATCATACTTGAAAAGGAAGGAGTTGATTCGGGAATAAAATTACTATAGATTTATTTCTTTTTATCCATCATTTTATTATTTAAATATATTATTAATTATTAAGAAATTTACTTAAGCATATAATATATATAATTATACAAGCATTATTAATAGATAACTCATAAATAAATTGGGTTGAAAAATCCTAATTCATATACATAAATCGAGCTTAAACAAACTACTAACACGTTTAACTCACTAATTAAATGGGTCGATCAAGTTTAAATGGGATAGACACCTGTCTGTTTGACAATCTTAAATGTGTGTAATTGCTAGTATGGTTTTCTTCATGCTGTAAACCAATCAAGGATGGCATTTTTTTCTAAGTGTTAAATGAATTAGATATAAGAATATTATTACAAGGAGAGTAAAAAGAATTAGTAGATAGGAAGAAAATAAGAAGTTAATATTATTTTTTTATTATTTATTATTTTTTTAATTATACTGATTGATTCTCTATTAATCTCTTAAGATTTGTTTTGTAGCATTATTTGTTAGTAAAACAAACTTTAACTGTTGAGAAATAAATTTAAATTGTGGCGCTTTTTTTTTAATCCTCACAATTATCTAAGAATATTATAGTTTTTTTAAAAAAATCGCTGTTATCTGCAATGATTAATATAGGAAAAACTAATTTTGTCAAGAAAAGATGGCACAATCTCCTTTCTTAATAGTAAGCATTAAGGAAATAGTATATATTCAATTATAGGATGTAATAACAAAATGGATGATCTCTTACTCTGTCTTCTAACAACTAATTAACAAGCCTCTCCCATTGTCATCCAGTCATTAATTTGACCCTAATGAACTCTAAAATTGTCACAAAATCGTTTCTTTTTTTCTCCATCATCCAATTCCCACCACATAATCCCCCAACATTTTCTCACATTTTTTTATTTTTCTAGAAAAAAACTCACCTATATAAATCTCTCCCATTGCCAAGATGTTTACTCATTCTTAACTTAGTCTGCAAAAATTAACATCTTTAATTATTATCTTTCTCTGTAGGAAGAGGAAGAATAATAAAAAAAACAAAAAGGCAGATTAAAACTTTTAAGAGTCGCTAACAGTATTTTTTTTTCTTCCCCCACTCACACGAGAAATTAAGCAAAATTATATAAAAAATAAAATAAAAAAAAAAGAAGCAAAGAAAGAATAATGGCACGTCAAATTGTTATCGTTGCACTCATCGTGGTTGCCATTGCTAGCATGGCCATGGCTCAAAGGGGACCATCAGCAGCACCTAAATCATCACCGTCGTCGCCGTCGTCGTTGTCGTCGTCATCAAAGGCATCACCACCATCTCCTCCAAAGGCTTCTGCACCAAGCTCTTCTGAAAAAGATGATATTTCATCTCCACCGGCACCAGCCAGTGAGGCCAGTGAGGCGGACGCTCCGGCACCCGGCCCTGTCGACGAATTCGCCACCGTAAGCGACGAAGATTACAATGGTGATGCCAACGAATCACTTGATAGTGGTGCTTCTATCACCGCCCTTAAGGGCTCTGCTATTGTCGCTGCCGTCGCTGTCGCTGGGATCTTGGCTTTCTAAGTGAGGCTGCATGCAATGATTTTTCTACCTCATTCCTTCCTTGCTTCCTTGATATTCTCTTTGAATTTGGCTATGATGTGATCGAATTCAACGAACAATTGAGATGCATGCATGTACTAATATGATTATGTGATGGTGTATATGTATAATTAAGTACAGTGACGTACCTACGTTGTTTTTTTTTTCTTTCATTAATTTTTCATTTGGGTTTCCATGTTCATGAAATGTTAATATACTCTTAACATGGATTGAATCGTGAGGAAACTCCATTAGCTAGCTTAGCTAGGTAATTAAACAGCCTCACAGAAGGCGTAATAATAATAATAACAACTAGAAATTCGTAGGCATCGCACTGCTCCATAATTATGATATATAAGATCAATATTTGAATAATTTAGCTTAAAATTATTAAGTTAAATTATATATTGAGTATCATAATTAGATAGTAATATCATCATTACTATATATAATTTTAGAATATAGGAATCGATTAAATAAATAAATAAGTTTTAACATTGAGTAAAACTCTAATTAAATATATATATTAAATTCATTTCAAACTATCAAGTTAAAGTAATTAAAAAGTTTTATATATATTTAATATTATTAATCACGGAAATATTTTATAATTTAATTAATTAGAGAGTTAATTTTTTTTTCAACTAATATCAGTAAGTCCCGTTTAAAATTATTTTTTGTTCTAAATTTTAAATATTAAATTTTAAACCGTAAATTCTAAACGATCTTTACAAATTCTAAACTCTAAATATTCTAACAAAATAGGATTAAAACAATCACAATAAAAGAATTGAATAATATGTTAGTTAATTAAAGTTAAATTACTATTTTAGTCCCTATAGATTTATCAAACTTTTAATTTGATTTATATTTTTTTTTTTAATTAGGTCTCTACACCATCTTAAATAATGTGATTATAAGTTTTTATCTTAACAAAAATATTAAATATAATGAAATATTCGATTATGTATAGGTATATTCGATTAAGATTTATTTACTAAGAAGGATAAATTCCTTTTATGTAATAGAATTGTCTCGATAAAAAGTAAAGAGAAAATATAAGTAACCAATATTTTTCTAATCAATAAATCCGCTAACAAAAAATAGAATATCCATATAATCACAGTTTATAAAATGTCTACAATAAAAGTCACAGAATATCTGAAATCTAAAACAACTAACAATCAGTCAACTAACTTTATATTTTTTAGAAATAGAACATCCGAAACCTAGAAACAGAACATCCGAAATCTAAAGAAATGGAACATCTAATTTAAATTGTTGGCTGAATTTTTATTGGTTACCTAACATTGTTAAAAACTTAATTACAAAAATCTAACAAGTGAATGAAAAAATTTATAAGAAACTAATAATTGAAAATTTAATGAATATAATTATAGAGATCAAGTTCGGAATAATATGATAAAGCCGTTAATTAAAATTAATTTCATATATTTATTCATCTTTTAAAGGGTATAACAATTAATAAAATTTTTAACTCAAATTTAATGATGAGTATGTATTATATATATATTTCTAAAATTAATTAAATTGACAACAACAATAAAACATTATTGTAGAGTTTAGTGAACCAAACGGTGACATTACATCTTGTTATATCTTATTTTTTATAATAAGTTCATTTATGCTCGATTTTTATTGACTACTTCATTCGTGTATTGTTAATTGCACAAATATGTAAACATAATATTTTTTGCTTTTATATTCAAGTTGATATTTGATACCAATTTGGCAATTTAGTCATTTAGGTATGCAAATTAAATAATATCATATTGTACAAGAGAGAGAAGCTCATGGCTCGTTATTATTAGTATGAACAGAGCATGTTGGAGTTAAAGGATTTCAACACAAGAAACATGAAACACCAACATTATGTAATAGATAACGGGCCAACCAATGAGTTGGTCGGTTGGTCCACGCTGGTAATAATCTTTTCTGCACGATTGACGGGAAAAAAGTGTTCCCTTGATCACTATTTCCATTCACTTTTTGTTTTTCCCAAGTTTAGAGTCTACTGTTGGTCAATGAGTTGCTGTATGCACAAGGTGAAATTTAAATATCCGACACTTACTTAAGCAAACTAATGAGCTGATCACTACACCAACTCAAGTTTATTTCCATTCACTTTTAAAAATGTTATAATATGGAGTCAAATGATATATAGTTTGCTATTATGATAGCCTCCTTAATTATTTTCTATCTCTCACTCTCCTTTCTTTCTTTCTTCTTATTATTTCTTTGATGACTAGTGTTAATTTAGTCAAATTCTTAACTACTGTAACTAACTTGTCCCATGGAAAGAAGAAGTAGAAAAATAAAATCATAAGATGAAGAAATATATAATAATACTCCGATATATATATAAACCTATGGCCGCATTTAGTTAGTTAGTTTACAATAGTATAGTCTTCGACCTTCTCGAGAAATAAATCTATCCTTAACTAATAAAAAATTATGTATACTCATATGCAAGCTTGTCAAACTCACGAGTTTGACTATTATATAAAAATAAAAATATATCATATATAATTTTAAATTTAGACATTTAAAATTAAAAAATTTTAATTTTAAAGTACATATCAAGCTAAATTAGTTGTATATATGTATAATTCAAATGACAATTATTAATTATACAATAAGTACAATAACATATAACACACAATGCACAAATTGGATGCAAAGAGGAGTGTGTGTGAGTAAGTCAACAATTTTGTAACTTTAACTCTTAAGAGAAAGTCTTCTCATTTGCCAATATGACGTTGTTTTGGGCAAAACTGGGTCAAATTCAAACTCGTTGACTTGCTCATAAACTCACGAGTTTGAACGAGTTTACCCGAGTTCAACCGAGTTTACCGAAATACGAGTTTAGTGCCGAGTTAACTCGATTCCACTATCTAAACTCGTAAACTCGTAAGAGTTTAAGAGTTAATACTAGAGTTTGACAACCATACTTATATGCATAATAAAAGCGTCCCTTCGGGGACATCCGATATGCATAATAAAAGCATATATATATCATACGTAATAAAAATATTTTGATGATAAAAATATTTTTTATTTAAAAAAATTAAAATTTATTTGTACTCACTTTTACTATTTAATTTACGTGAGTATTTACTATTGAAAATACAAATAATACATTATTTACCTTATAAAATGTGAGATATTTAAATTTCTTTGTTAAAAATATATAAGAATAAATCGTTCTTTTCACCTGACTTATAATTTTATTTCGAAACTAACATTAGTCACAAAAATCAATCATCAGTATATAATACCTATTGTTATTGAAATATAACATATATGTACACTAATAATGAATTAAATTACACATATATTTTATATGGATCATGCTAGCTATATATCAAAATCAGTTACTAAAATCAGCCACCGATATATAATACATATTAAAATATTAAATACACATTAAAAATAATTAAACTACATATATATTTTATATTTAAATACATATTATACACTGGTGGTTGATTTTAAAATATAAATAAAATTATTCATTTTGTATTTAATGTATATTATACATTAGTGGCTGAATTTTGTGTACTATTATATTTAGAAGCGGATGTTTTTTGTATTTTTAATTACTTTATTTGTTTTTAAGTTAAAAACACTGACTGACTAAAGATATCATTGAATGAAAGCAACACTGAGTGGTAATTAACTGCACTTTGTTTGCATTCCAAAATCATCATGCACTGTAGTCCATACACACATCCATTTGAAAAGCATTAGGCAGAAGCTGAAATTAATTAGAAGAACCAGGGAAGCATATAATATAGCATAATAATAATTAATCCTCATTTTGATTTCTTAATAATTAATGAGTCTTAATTAATTAAAATGAAAGTAAATCATCATCAACAGCGTGAGCCTTTGCGACAGGTAAGAGCACCGGCAGTGGTGGTTATGGAGGCAACGAGAGAAGAAGGTCTGGCGCTGAGGCTGGAGGCACGAGCATAGGGGGCGGAGGAAGCACCGGCGCCGGAGGCCCTGAAGAATGCACCGTTCAAGAACATGTCTCCGTCAGATCTCCAGTTCCAGTTGGCCCACTCGCTCTGAGGCGCGTCTTCATGCTTTGTAACTTCCTTGCTGAAACGGTTATCGGGTGCAAGAAAACGGTTGCCTTGGCTGTTGATGGTTGGGTTGGCACTCCCTCCGATGGCGTACATTTCCCAGTGAGTATAGTCATTGTTCACCACATGGAAATACCCGTGCCTACACCTGCAATAACGCACGTAACATTTTTTCATTTAACCTTAATTATGAATATATTAATATAATTAATCTTGGTGTACACCTCTATCCAAGTTCCAATAAACAGATTTTTACTACTAGAACCAACAGATTTTTAAAAGCAAACGAATATGTTTTAAAACATGTTCGTTGTATATATAAAAATATGTTCGTTTGAGACTTGAATAGAGGTGTACACCAAAAAAAAATGTACATATAACATTGTTGATATTAATATTGGTGCTTACTATGGTGAGAAAAAAAATGAGGAGATAAAGAAAAATTAAATTAAAAAATCAAATAATTATAAGTTTTATCCAAATTTTATATCTATATTTTAATTTAATAATTTATAATTCTTATCTTCATATTTTTCCTTCTTTCTTTTTTTTCACTAAATAACTCTTCATTAATATTTGCTACATAATATGTACACACAGCTCTGGAGGTAATATGCAGAAAATGATTTCATGATTGATAGTGATATAAGGAATGTGCGTTCTAATTTGTTGAAAAAGAAAAGGTTTATGCTGAAAAGAGGTTTATTTTAATATTTTAACATACTTAGTGGGGCGTAACTAGGGTGATATTCTTGGAGGTACTAAAAATTATTTTATAATAATATATAAATTAAAATATAAAATTTAGAGAGATTAAATTAGAAAATATTTTGAAAACCATTGCGGCCTCCGCCTTTATATTTAGTTTTTTTTCCCGCAAAATGTTAAACTTTCAATGGTATTTAGGCGGTGGGTTTAACAGATTGGTTTTTTTTAACACCCATATTTATAAGGCGATTATGAGGAAAAAAATCTATTAAGATTAGATGATTAAAATTGAATTTTTTTATTTTGTTAGAATGGTCAAAAAAAAATTAGCCATTGTAGTCATTAAATTCATATTAGCACAGCTAGAATTCACCTTTTAAATATTATTAAATTGTTTGTCCATATGCAATTATTGTGATGAGCAGTAGTTCATATGACATTTTCCTTTCCCATTATAAGAGGTCTCCCATTGGAGCCTAAAAAAAAAATCCATATGCAATTATTGTATTTGTCATTGAAAGTTCTAGCTACTATTAATGAGAAACAAAATTATGACTTTATAAAAAGTGTTTGCCGCAATGCCTAAAAGTTATGTGTTTAATTTGGCAAAAAAAAAGTTAATATTTAATTTAAAAATATAAAAATTGGTAAATTCTAAATATATAATAATAATAATAATTACCTTGGCATTCTTTGGACAAGGCCTTCACCAAAATGATTGAATGCAATTGTGACCTGCATATCCTTGTCTTGTGTGTAGGAATCACTGTGTCCCAAAAGCATGACCTTGTCATGATGGGTCATGTAGTTGTTAGAGATGGTTATAGCTGTGGATCCATGGATGGCATCAATGAGACCATCACGGCAATTAGACAATGAGCAATGATCAACCCATATATGCTTTGAGTTGAATATCGAAACTCCATCTCCATCTGACACTGTCCAAAACCCTGAATGTTCTGGTGAGTCTCTTATATTTGTGTTCCCTGTTGGCTTGCAATCATGTATGTGAATCCCATGTATTATTACGTTGCTCACCTGTCTCATACAAATAACAGTAGAATCACAAATATTAAATACACATTTATATACATACATTAACGGATATAAATAAAGTTATTACTAAGTCCCATGTTTTTTTTTTTTGGGAAAAAAAGGTTTCTGCTTTTAAGGTTATAAATGAAAGACCGTCACAATTTTAATTTTAATATAATATTAAAGTCTATTCAATCTAATGTTAGATTTATGTTCACATGAAAAAGTGCATTAGAAGTCTTATATTTTAAAGAGTTTATGAATGTAATATCTTATTTTCAGAATTAGTTTTTGAGATTAAATTAGACATACATAATTAATGAATTAATCATTGACTTATCATGTTAAGTGATACTGTGGGAAATTAAAATAATATTTCTTATAATAGAATTAGTCTAAGTGATAAGTTGCTTAGACTCGCTTAAGCAGGTCTCGAGTTCAGAACTCAGTATATATGTTATTTTGTTGTGTAACCCGCCCACCACACCGTACCAAGTATTCGGATCTGAATTAGTCTATGTGAAACTACATATAAGGGGGGGAAAAAAGAATATAAAGTATTTGTACAGTATGACATTTAATTTGCTTACATAATGTATGGTGATGCATCCCCCACCAGCAATGTGAACACTAGCACCCCTGCCATCAATAGTCTTGAATGAATTGACCAAAAGCTCCTCCTTCAAAGTGATGACCATATCTCTCTTGAAAATGATCCAAAGTGGCTCATCTTGAATTGCAGCATGCCTTATAGTTCCTGGCCTTGGGTTCACGGCGTCATCGTCACCAGGGTCAGTCACCACATAGATTCTACCATTTCTTCCTCCAATGGCGTCCTTCCCGAACCCAATCGCGCAATCTGCTAGCCTTTGCCGGTTGTTCTCCCAATTCGGGTCGCACCTCCAACAATCGTCAATGGGGTTGCCAGTTCCACATGATAGATATCCCAACTTCCTCCTAGTCGCATTTTGGATACTCCTACATGAAACAATAATAACAACATTTTTATTTTAAACGTGACACATTATTTTGTACACTGAAACAGCATAATACATCCTCTAATGAACAATATAATATGTCAAATAAAGCTCACTATCAGATATACATATGTATCGGTTAATATATATATATATATATATATATATATATATATATATATATATATATATATATATATA
>JASCZI010000027.1:206557-227036 GCA_036250425.1 Stylosanthes scabra
AAATGCATTGAATTATAAAAGCTATACCTTTGCACGTCTTGTACGACTAGTTCAGGGTCTTGAACAGCAGAGGAGAAAACAAAGTTGGGTGTGAGAAGAAGAGAAAGAGCAAAGAGAATAAGGAAGCATGATGAAAGATTAGTCATCTTTAATTAAATTTGCTCTTAGCTTCCACTCTTTGTGGGGAAGTATGGGGGTGAATGGGAGAATTTTTATAGGAAGAAAAAGCCGAGAGTAATGGCGTGATTAATATGTATAAGTCTAAGTGGGGTCCTCATTGTAATAATCTCCGCTCTCATAGCCATCAGTGATTTGGTCTTGCATTGTTTCTTTTACTTTTTTACAGGTACAGATAGTTTGAAACCGTTATATATGCATGTTTTGGCCCCCAATCTCAGGGTCATGTTCATGCCCCCAAGTCAAAATGGTTGACTTTTACTCTCCTCAGTTCCACATGAATGATGTGATCTCATCATGCTCATGCATCTTTTATTTTTTAGTTGAATTTATATCTTTGATTTTATATGTAGTGCAAAATTTTGAGTTTAATTACTTAAATATGAGAGGGTGTATATATAGGAAAGAATTTTTTCAAGTGAATATTGTAATTACTTCGAGGTTTTACTTTTTTTCTAATTATAAAAAGAAAAAATATACGCAATTAATATTTTTATAATCAACAATCAGCTAATAAATTAAGAAAATATCCAAAACATTAAAAACAGAACATCATATATCACACAATAAAAAGTTTTTAAAAATTAAATATACATATAACTTCATAGATTTTTTAAAAAATAGAATAGTCGAAATCTAAAAAAATTAAATATTTAATTTAAATTATTGACTAATATTTACTAAATTTTATTGGTTACCTGCATGATTTTTTTTACTTTGTATCGAAAAATACTCT
Source organism: Stylosanthes scabra (assembly GCA_036250425.1). NCBI lineage: Eukaryota > Viridiplantae > Streptophyta > Magnoliopsida > Fabales > Fabaceae > Stylosanthes > Stylosanthes scabra. The sequence continues at coordinate 207,471 of JASCZI010000027.1, forward strand.
TCATTATAATATAACTCACATTTGAAGGGAACTTGCACTAGTATGATTATATTGATTATGATTTTAGTTGGGCAGAGGTTGTCGGTGGCAAGTGGTGGTTGTCAGTGACAGTAATGGCTCCCGAGGTAGATGGTGGTGGTGGCAATGAGTGGTGGTTGTTGCTAGGATAGGGTGGTCACTGGTGTTAGGCAATGATCGTTATCCACATTTTGTGTTTCTGTAGGTGGTGATTGTCAGTAGTGTGTACTTGATGGCACTTGCCGAAAAGAGTAGTTACCAAAACCAATTGAAAAATACATATTTCTTTTAGAATTACCTTTAGACTTAAATTGGTTCCAATAAAAACTAGTTTAATTCATTGAGAATTAGGCCATATTTTACATATATAGTTTGGTTCTCATGATTGCCAAATCCCCTAAAAATACTTGATAGAGTATTTAGGTTAAGATTAAGATGTACCTTTTAACATTTGGATTGGTTTGATTGTTTCATGTGCTTTTTTTAGAACATTGTTTTATAGTAATTTTGCATTCTGAATATACAATATAAAAATTAATAACAGTTTATTAATTATATGTCTCTTTTTTTTTTATCGATCTATACCGACTAATTTGACCTCAACCTAAATCGTAGTCAAACTCATGCACTCACACATGCAACATAATGAGTTCCTATATATTCATTTGCTATTTCCTCTCCGCCAAATTTCGAATCTAGATGTGGTCATTCATGGAGAAGTTGATACCCTAGACCCTAAATTTCCAAATTGTGTACCACTTGTGCTAATCTTTTTTTTTTTTTTCTTTTCAAAGTGTCCCCCAACTCGATAGGTCGAAAACTAATTATCCGAAGCTCTGAGCTCAATTTAAAGGTTTGGCGCTGGTTTAGAAAAAAAACATTATTTTATTTCAAACAGATACAGGTTTAGGCCCAGTGTTGCTAAATCAGCCCATTGACAAGAGCATATCAGCCTTCACCTGATCCCAATTCCGTACACTATTGCTCCCAAATCCCAATTAACGAAGCTACGTACACTCATCCAAAAACAAAAAGGGAACCCTAAAGCTACCTGCAGCCCATACCATAAGCTACAAAAACTTTGAAAAACTAATAACCATAAGCCCAAAAATATTAATAACCACAAGAAAGAAGAAGGATTTTTTTTTAAATAAATAAAAAAATTCCAAATTTACAAATATAGACGCGACTACACGTATTTACGAAAATAAGTCCTCTTTACTTATCTCGGGTTCACTAAGCCCGAGATAGCCCCTTTCATGATAGATTCAACGTATCTCAGGGTCTCAGAGCTCGGAATAGCTATTCAGGGACCAATGAGCTCGAGATAGGGTCCGATTTCATCTATAAAAAGGAGCACAAGAGCCACCTCAAAGCATTCAATCCTCTCATACTTTCTCCCACTTCCAAAAAAAAAGAAATGATTGTTAATAATTTCGTGGTTGTTACTCTCTATCCAAATGGAGAGATGGGGCGCGACAGAAATGGCATCTGGTTCCGATCCCCCACTCCGGTAGTGTTCCAGATGTACCCCGTTGTTACTCTGGAGGAGCTGAAATCAGTCATCCTGCGTAACATGGGGTTGGGGGCTGTTGGAACGTCGTTAGTGAGACGGGTTGCTTACCGTCTTCTTAACGTCTTTCTTCCCGATCCATTCAAATTCAAGATTTTCTGGGTTGATAGCGATGAGCATGTGTGTGCTCTATTTGACCTGCACCGTAGGTACGGGACTTGTGAAGTGATGGAGCTGCTTACGGAGATGCAGAGCATGCCGAAGATTGTTGGGGGTTTGTCTAGCTCGAACGGTGTGATACCGTGCTCGCCCATCCACTGTCCGGCACCGGAAGTGCCTATGCTGATGGATGGTAATTCCGGAGAGGATTCTGAGGAAGAATTCGTGCCCGATATCGAGGAGAGCAGCGAAAGCTCAGACGGCTCGGAGTTCGTGCCGGAGTCTCAATCGTGAAGAGGGTTTTTGCTCCCAGCACCCGCCCCGATTCCGGATCTATCATTAGTCAATAGTCATTTCCACACGTTACATTTGGAGGACATGGATGAGGAGCCGATGGAAGGATTCGTCGGGGTTGGTGACTACTATGATGTAGATGGAGGAGAAGAGTTCAGGGTAGGGCATCGCTTCAGCAAATGAGAGGCTGTCCACTTGGGTGTGAAGAACTATAACATCAGGCGGGCTTCCGAGTACAGAATGGTTGAGTCTGATCCATACAAGTATGTTTGTAGGTGCAAGCGGGGAGAAGGTGGGTGCCCATGGTACATTCGTGTGTCCCTGCGGACAAATTTAGGGTATTGGTGAGTTGCACAAAATCTTTACTCTTGTGTATTTATTCCATTTTAAATAGTTTCATGTGTGTAGAAAATAATAACAAGTGTGTTTTCTAAACCGAACAGGGAGGTGCGGAGGTTTGGGGGCCCGCATGAATGTTTGGCACCGTCGATGTCATCCGATCATACGCAGCTTGACGGTAGACTGATTGGCAATGTCATATTGCCCATCATCAAGTCCAACCCTTCCGTTCGCATACCTGTCTTGCAAGCTGCCGTGCAACAAAGTTACCACTATATGCCGTCGTATCGGAAGGTTTGATTAGCAAAGCAGAAGGCGATTGCTAAACTTTATAGTGATTGGGAGGAGTCTTATGTCCTCCTTCCTAAGCTTCTGGCTGCACTGCAATATTTCTGTGATGGTACAGTTGTGGATTTGAGGGTTGGTCTGTACTACAATGGTGACATCGTGGACCAGGAGAGTTGCCAGTTCGACAAGGTGTTTTAGACTTTCCCACCATGCGTCGAGGGTGTTAAACATTGCAAGCCGTTTGTCTCTGTTGATGGCACCCATCTGTATGGGAGATATGGCGGGGTCTTGTTGATGGCGGTTGTCCAGGACGGTAACAACAACATATTCCCAGCAGCATTCGTCATCGTTAAGTCAGAATCGACCGAGTCGTGGTCCTTTTTCCTGAAGAATCTGAGGACCCTATCTCGGGCTCAGTGGTCCCGGAATAGCTATTCCGGGCTCTGAGACCCCGAGATACGTTGAATCCGTCATGAAAGGGGCTATCTCGGGCTTAATGAACCCGAGATACGTGTAAAGCGTATTTCGGAACCACTGAGCCCGAGATAAGTAAAAAGGGCTTATTTTCGTAAATTCGTGTAGTCGTGCCTATATTTGTAAATTTGGAATTTTTTTTGTTTATTTAAAAAAAAATCCGAAAGAAGAATATTGACAAAATTTTAAATAAGTCCAAAAAAAACAATAATAATAATAAGATAATGAAAAAGTATAGGTAACCAATAATTTTTTAACCAACAAATCAGCCAACAAAAAATAGAACATCCGAAACCACTGTTTATATAACATCCACAATGTAAGCCATAGAACATCCGAAACCTAAAGCAACATCAGTCAACTTTATATTTTTTAAAAAACAGAACATCCGAAACCTAAAAAAAGAACATCCGAAACCTAAAGAAATAGAACATCCAATTTAAGTTATTGGCTGATGTTGGCTAAAATTTTGTTAGTTACCTAGCATAGTTGTAAAATAATTCAACCCAAAAATAAATAATAAAATAAAGTAAAAACAAAAAACTTCCTCAAGGCAAGGCGCACAAAACCATAATTTTGAATTCCCTTTTCACCCTTTACATGCAAAAGATGAGCCTGGAAGGTGGAAGAAGATGGAGGAAGGAAGAAGCAACGAGAATGTTTCATGATGTAATAATTGAAACATGACAAATCAAACTCCAATGAAAGCGAACTCCAAGAAGGTTCACGACCCTCCTTTTGCACCCTTTATATAACAACACACCATCCCTCAATTCTTCATAACAACATACAACAAACATACATTATCATCAACTAACTAACTAACTTCTTTTTATTCAAACCACCATCCATAATGTCTCTGATTTCTCAGATCCTCGGCGATGATCAAACCTTGGACCCTTTTCTGTCCATGATCAACAGGTGCCCTGTCCTAAGCACCCCAACAGATTGGAAAGAAACAAAAGACGCACATGTTTTTCTTTCAGATCTTCCTGGCCTCAACAAGGACGAGGTCAAGGTCGAGGTCCATGAAGGAAGGCTGCTCCAGATAAGTGGTAATTGGCACGACGACGACAGTGACGACAAGAACAAGAACATGATAAAGTGGCACCACGTTGAGCGTTGCCGTGGCAAGTTCCAGAGAAGGTTTAGGCTCCCGGAGAATGCTAAGGTTGATCAAGTTAAAGCTCACATGGAGAATGGTGTTCTTGTTGTTACTGTCCCTAAGGAAGATATCAAGAAACCAGAAACCAAACAGGTTCAGATTCAGGGAAATTAATTTGATAATGTAATAAAAAAAAAATGTAATTCCACATGCTTTAATGTTGTTAAATACTGCAAAAAAAAGTTGTTAATTTTTTTTTACAGTATTTAATAATGTTAGTGTTGAATTGCACAAGCCAAAGTTCAAAGAAATAAATTGTATTTTACGGGTTTTTTTTTATTTTAAATAAAGTTATTCTCAAGTGTCAACTACATATTATATTTCAGGACGAGAGAATTATAGGTGTGAACTATATGCATATAGTTAAGAATAATTTGTTTACTTATCTTTGAAAATATTTTAAAGGAATAGTTTGTTACTTTGTTTGGTATACTAACAGCTAGACTTTGTACTTTCTCAATGGTATTTTTTTTCAATGTGTAGTTTGTTTTACATATTTAATTTAACTCCTTAATATTCAGTTAGTAAACCAATATATATAAAGGTAAAAATTTGAAGGGAAGAATTTATACATCAAAAGTTGTGTATCATCTAGTGCCATCCACTACAAAAAAAAACATAATTTACCTCTTTTGATAATTAATTTTGACAATTTTTTTAAGACTTTTGATAGTTCAAATTTTTTAGTTTTCACTCCATCAAACCAACTCAACATTCAATACATATAGTGTTTATATATATAAAATTTTTTATAATATATGTATAAGTTGTGTATTATTTTGAATGATTTAAATTAAATTATTAATATTTTTATTAAGATGACTTATTAAATTTGGTTTATATTTTATCTATTATTTATTAAAATTATTTTATTAATTATAAAAGTTAAAGTTATCGCTTTTTAATTAATTAGATTTGAACAATGTAAAATATCATTTTTATCATTTAAATTTTTTTATTATAATTTTTAACTAAATTGAAATCAAAGTCAAAAAATATTAAATAAATAAAAATACATTTTGTGGTGGTTTGAACTTCAACCGCCACTATATTCTTATTATTTATCTATTCCGCGACGATTCTGCATCAACTATCTCTAAAATCATCAATTTCGCAGCAATTTTTTTGAAATCACCACCAAATACGGAAAACCGCCATTAAAATCGCTGACATTATCTAGTTAGCGACAATTTATTCAACTATCGCAAATAGACCGTGTCCGGATTTGTTGAAGGTAACTTTATGGTTTCACTTTTTCTTTTTGGTTTAAAATAAAAATCATGTGCATCAATAAGTCTTTTTAACTAAACTCATCAACTAAGTGTTAAAATTAATATTAGAGCTAGCTCATCAATTGAAAATTTATACTAGAAATAAAAAAATAATATAATAATTTGAAGATATTTGAATGTAATCAAGAATTTTATCTTTTTTTCTTTAACCTTAGTCTTAAGAATTTCTCTAATTTCTTTTTAATTTCTCTAATGTAATCAAGAAGTCTGACGCCGCAGGAAGGGCGCTGCTATGAGAAAGGGAGTGGATGCAAAGAAGAAACATGAGGATTGGGGTTCAACATGCCCAGATAAAATACTAGGAACAACTGATAATGATAATGAATACGCCTCTATTTAATAGGGAGTCAATGAGTGTAATTAGAGAAATAATAGATGGTAAAAGATGAGAGAGAAAAGAAAAAAAAAAAAGCCTATTGACCACTTATTGACTAACAAATTATAGACTTCCTAAACTTTTTCTATTTTGTATCACTACTCTAAGTCATCCGCATTCTTTATTATACATATAATATTTCTCAAATATAAAAATTACATATTATAAATTTAAAATATTATGTAATTAAGCATAACAAGATTTAAAAAAATATATTTAAAAATTACATAAAGTACATGAAAAAGAATTTGATCCATGCCATTTTTGTCAATAATTGATAGAAAGACAGAAAAATATTGAGGTTCAGGTAACAAATTGAATATTACAAGGTAGAGATTGAGTATATATTTGAGTATATACTCAATTTTTTTTAATTAAAAATTAGTTTAAAAAAATAATATTTAAAACTTAATTAATTATTCATCAATTTTGCATTAAATAGATATCACACCTAGCCTAATTTGATGGTCTTTATTAAATTGATACGGTCTTACTTACTCTATCAAAATCAGTTCATAAATTAATTCCAATGCAAAATCTCATATAAATCAATTTTTAATTATTATAAATTTTTTGTAAAAAAGTATTTCATTCTATCAAGACTCTAACCCCAAAATTTATGATTTATGTAGAGTCTCGGGTCACTCAAATTCAACGGGTTCAAACCTACCAAACTACCCTAACTTGGAAACTGCAACTAATTTATCAGCTCCTTAAATCCAAAGTCCAAACCCAATGCAACTGCTAATATTATTTCATCTTCCAATACATCTTTTTTTAGCTAGGTTCACCTTTTTATAAAGGGGCAGAATACATTGAAAAAAAAATGAAAATTGGGATATTCATTAATACACTCTCTTCAAGAAGCAAAATTGGGATTAAGCCGTGTTATATATTACACTTGAGTTTAGTGTTTATCTAATTTATTTATAATTATATTAACTAAATTAATTAATTAAGTATCATAGAAGTTATATAAGGTAGCGTTTGGTAGAGAGACAGAGACTAAAATGAATTTGTGTATTGTGTTTGATTTAGGGTATACAGAACTAAATTGTGTCTCAGTATTATGTTTGGTTTAAATTGAATGTGGAGACTGAAATTACTAAATTGACAAAAATAGCCCTTGCTTTTAATTATAAATATCATAAAACATTGGAACCAATTCACCTTTTTCCCTTTCAAGATCGACGCCCCCTCCGTGAACGCTCCTTTCTTCTCCCCTTCTTCTACGTATAAACTAATTGGTATTTTTCATATGATTGATATTTAGTCCAAATAGCAAGTAGTGTAGTGAATCACAAAAGTAATCATCAACTATAATCAAAATAGTTAGTGCTGTACTGAAGACCACAAATCAAGTCATATATATATATATATATATATATATATATAAAGTCTTGCAGCAACTAAACTTATAACATTCTTCATCAATTTCAAGCTTTTTCAGCATTACAAACAAGAGGTGAAACCTCCTAAAATAAACTTCAGTGTAAGCCTCAAAATAAAAACAAGCGTGGAAGGAAGAAAGAAAGAATAACGCAAAGAGAGACCACATATCAAAATGAGCCTTTAAATGCACAACAAAGAAGATGGAGACTTACCTATTGATCGGTGGCTTCCGAGGAATTCGAGTGCTGGTGTTGATGGAGAGCATATCGAGTTCCAGTAGCAGTAGCGGCAGCAGGTAAGCAGTGTCAGAGTAGAAGTGAAGAATGAAGAAGAGTGTGCACACGAAGCTCTAAAAACAAACTAGAAAAGTAGACAAGTCATTATAAATTTACAACAAGGGCACGATGGGAATAAAAAGTTATTAAAATTTCAGTTCCCGTCTCAGTCCCTAGTGTTCCCATGTTTTGGAGGTACTAAAAATATTGAAATTTTAAGAACGGAGACTGAAATTTTAGTTCCAGTCTCTAATCACCAAACACAATACTGAATTTCAGTCTCCCAATCTCTGTCTCCGTCCCCTAAACAAACGCTGCCTAAAGAAACAAGTTGATTAACATTATAATAAGAACAAACTATAAGCAATTGATTGAACTGTCGTTTGCTACAAACAACTAGACCCATAACCTGCCATCTTTTCTGGTCACATTGTCCCAACTTAGCAAAACTTCCAATTCACTTTTGCCTTTATTATTAATTTGTGTGTCCGCATGGGTTTATTACAACTTTATATAATAAAATCAATGAACATAAAGATACAATTGGAGTATTCAAATATTGTTATACTTATATTCTTGTGCTTCCTACTTTCCATTTATTTTTTTTTTAAAATCAACTAGTCTTACATTATTCTATTTATCTCAAAATATCTTTTAATTCCTTCAACATTGATTGAGTCCAAAGATAAAAACACAAGAAAACAGTTTCTCTTTCTCATGCTTTCTATGTCTTTACTCTTTATTGTTGTGTTCATATATAATTTTAAACACTAATTTCAAATAATGACATTTGATAAAGAAAAATTATAAAATAAAAAAGAGGAAAGACTCTTTCCGACCCTAAGCCTTTTTGCTTTGGACTTGGCGCTTCTTAATGAATCGAAATCACCATAGCGGCCCTTAAGCAATTAAAATATTGGACTTGGCGCTTCTTAATGAATCGAAATCACCATAGCGGCCCTTGGCGCTTCTTAATGAATCGAAATCACCATAGCGGCCCTTAAGCAATTAAAATATTGGACTTGGCGCTTCTTAATGAATCGAAATCATCATAGCGGCCCTTAAGCAATTAAAATATATGACAAATCGACCCTCACATGTCATATTATAACCTATTCTTAAGTAGTTTCAGGAGTTTATTTATTTTATTTTTTAATTACTTAGAGTCTCTCTGGAGGTTTCAATTCATTAAGTACGCCAAATTTAAAAAAAAAATTCAAATTTCGAAAAGGGTGTTTATCAATAAAAAAAAAAAAAAAGAAAAGAGAGAAAATCAATAATAGAATACAAAGGGAGTCACACTTCTATTGATCAATAGAGTTGCAAACTACTTTACATAATGACATGGAATTGCATTGCATCACCTTCCACCAGATAAGTACATATTAATTAATTAAGCTCCTATTCTATACTAACACAAACAAGAACTAACAAACACCCTTCATCACATTAAAATTAAAACTCCCTCCACTTTTCATTTTCAGGTTAGTACTAAATTAAATTAAATTAACTATGGACTTCTTCAATTAGAGTAGTGATCATCATATCTTTCATCATCATGCAGTGATGGTACAACAAGTATTTTTGTTATTGTTGAATCCGAGAAGCTTCTTCATCTTCTTCTCCTTGATAGCTGGATCCTCAAACAACAGAACTTTGTCCTTGTCTCTTACCCCAACCATGTGTAGAAATTCATTGTCATCTCTTTCTTTTCCTCTATACAGAAGCCTCTGTTCTCTTGGCTCCAAACTTGTCATAAGTGACAGAATCACTTTTAATTCCCCTGCAAATTATTGCAAAATTTTGTCACACATCCACTTCAGGATCATCTCAATTCTCAAGTAACAATTTTTTTAAAAAATTTTAATTTTCATGCACCCTCAGTGTAATTCAATGAGGTGTTATCATATCATCAAAAGTAATTAATTTTTAAATTTATTATTTCTAAAGTCATATAGATGCATGAATCTAATCAGTGCATCAAAATTAATTTTTTTTAACCCCAAAGTTGAAAAAAAAAATCAATAAATACTAAATAACATAACAAAATAGCATTATAATTAAGAAAGTGATGATTTTTGAGAGAAAATATAACATACCAAAAGTTGAAGTGGCTTCAACAGAAATGTCATGGCACTGTGACACAGTTGAGACTCTAATTGTGATTATGCCCTCTCCAACATCATCACTTTTTTTGTTACACTCCCTTTTTTGAACAAGCATGCCACCAGGCCTAAGCTCCCATTTGATCTCACCAACACTATTATTGTTATTATTGTTGTTTTTGCATTCTTTCACTTGTTGGGTGTTCTCCTTCCCAACTTTGGAGCTGCTTCTGTAAAATCTCTTTGTTCTAAACTTCATTATCATTCTTTCTCAAAAAAATTGTATTGTGTCTTAGAATAAATGATGAAGTAGTTGAAGTGAAGATTGAAGAAGAAGAAGAAGTGGGAATGAATATATATAATAGAAGAAGATGTGAAAAAGGACAAAGGAGAAAGGGAGTGAATAAAATAGAAACCGGCCTTGTGTTACAAAAAGGGAGGCTTTTAAGGGAACAAGGATGGAGAATAGGTTAAGAACACATGGAAGATGATATGGGGGTTTGTCTTTTGTGCTGATTTTGTGAAGGCTAAGGCACATGGGTGGAGTGGGTGGTGCTTAATTAACAACAAGTTTCCATGATTAACGGGCCTAACACAATTTTAATCAATGGGGTTATATAGGTCGGTTGGTCTTTAAATTGAAGAACAACTATGTATGTATGATTAATGTTAATTAATTAATTGTCTTTTGTAGTTGTGTATAATTATTAAGATAATAATTATTTAGTTTTATGGAACATCTATAATTTAAAAGAGAAAGAAAAAAGGGAACACTAGCTTTTTATTAATAATCACAACAAATTTTTTCTTTCTATGATTATGCTCTCTATTAATATTTATCAACTAATTAAAGAGTTATTAAATTCGAAAATGATGAGGAATTTGATACAAAAATAAAACTGAGAAGTGAATTTCATAAGGGGAGAATGGTATAAACTTTACACTAGACATATTGAGTGTACAATAATCAATCAATACGGGTATAGTTGTACAAATAAAAAGAGAATGTTTGAACATCATTGAACTAAGAAAAAAGAACTTGTTTTTTTTTTTTTTTTATCAAATTTATATAAAAATGTTTACATTATAAGATGGAAGAAGTATTCATTAAGAAATTTAAAATAAAACAGGAGAAAAAAAAAAGTAAAGATGTTTAATAAATATTTCGCTAATTTATTATCTTAACATATAGTAAATAAAATTAAGGGTAAAAGACAAATATATCTCGATCTTTTTAAAAGTGGACAAAAATGTCACACACTTTGCTGAATACATATATACCTCAACCTTCGAGAAAAATGGACATTACTACATCTCTGTTGATCTAACCCACGTGTGATCGTTATGAAGGTGTATAATGTGGCTAACCAATAGTGCTTAACTGGCCGTAACGGAACCACACTGTTCAGATTAGGCCCGTAATTGATGTTAAACAACAAACGAAATCGTTACTCCTTTTTTACATGAACCCTTCAAAATTAGGGTTTCATTCTCCTAAAGAAATCGACTTCGTTTTGTTGTCTAACGTCAAATATGGGTCTGGTCTGTAAAGTATGGTTCTATTACGGCCAGGTAGGTGCTGTTGATAGCCACATTACACGCTTTTATAGCGATCACACGTGAGGTAGACAAACGAAGGAGTAGTAGTGTTCATTTTTTTTAAAGATTGGGGCATATAGATATTCAGTAAAGTGAGGAGTATTTTGTCCATTTTTAAAATGTTAGAGATATATTTATTTTTTATATCTTTAACAAATATTTCATTCAAATATAAGAGGTTGATATATTTAACGAGGAAGAAACCTCACTATGTGCCTTTACCTATAATGAGAATATATTACATGATTATTGATTAACAGATGTATAATTAATTAATTACTTAATATATATATCAAAATTAATTATATAAATATATATATTATTTAATTCATTTTCAATATTTTTTTTGCATTTTAATTATATTTTGTACTAGAAAAAGACTAGGGAGCTAATATATTGTGACCAATAAAAAACCAATATGAGTTACGAATGATAACTTATATAAATTTTAGATGATAATTCATATAAATTTTGGATGATAACTTAATTATTGACCCCATAATAGACTCTCTAATGTTGGTTCCATAGTATTGTTCTTTATACTATTAACTGATTTTGATATTCAGCTAATAGAATTAAAAATAATTAAAAGTTAATTAACCAAATATATTCTCTATCGCTTTTGATAAAAAGAAAGAATAAAAATAAGATTATTATTAACTACATATTAACTAAAAGAATGTCGGCCACCCCACTTTAATTGCATTCTTCATCTCTTCCTTTAAAACTAAAAATAATACATATGTTTAATTTTATGAAGAGAACATGGGAGGATTAATATAATAAAGTGTGAAGGAAAAAAAAAAGTTATCCGAATCATTTTAGTAGTTGCCTGATGAATTATTTATTAAGTAACCCATCTGTTATAATATATACACGAAAAGACATCCAATAACATGTTCTTTTAAGTTTTAACATCTCCAGTATTTTAATTTATTTGGCTAATGAGCAGTTGATGATGTTATCTCGTTATACACTACATGTTATTATTTTATTCCAGGTTCAAATAAAAATATTTAATTTTAAGGCGATTTAAATATGATAGTTTTATTGATACGTAATATATATATATATGTTATATGTATGATAATAATTTAATTAACGTATAGATCAGCCGACTTGATATTAAGAATGATATTGGTTTGCAACAGGATTATTATTAGGATCAGATCAGGGGCGGATTTAATTAAGGATTAGCAGAAAAAATCCAAAGTATCTATATATAATATGTTTAATGATTAGAACTTAAAATGTGTAGCACAAATAATGGTTGCAATAATAGCTTCTAAGTTTCTTCCAACTGATTCCGGTTAAAATCCTGAAATCCAGTTATTTATATATAAATATAAGATAGTTAATTTGATAGCTGACTTTTATATATACACGTAGCATTTTTGAAAACTTATATAATTTATAGTGATAATCGAACTTCATTCACTTTTATAATTTTACTCCATAAAAAATATAAAAATAATAATATATAACCAATAAAAATTATTGTTTTTGGCCAATATTGACAAATAAATCCCCTATATCCTATATGTTTTTTTTTTATTATTATTGTTAGACACTCATCAAAATATCTAACGAAAGAGTGAGAGATTTAAATATAAACAAATTCACAACAACTACCAAAGAAATATGGCAACAAATGAAATCAAAGTAGTTAATAACACAAAAACTAATATATCTTAATAATATAAAATACGATGTTGGCAAAAAATTAACTAATAATATCGATAAAAAGTAATAACACTTACATTTTTCATAATTGTTCATACCGACTCAATTAAGCCCATTACCTTGGACCCAATTCATCTTGCGGACTTAGTAACCATCCGAGTTGCTAAGTGAACTAACCGAGCTACAACTCAATAGATGCCGACTTCTCCATGTAGCAGAGCTATCGAATCGACTTGGGGCAATTCAAGGGGAGGTTATTTTGCAGGAAAAACGGTTGGAACTGCTCAAACAGTTCCCTACATACTTGTGGAAACCTTCCCACGACGATGTCAGCACGCAACTGCCTGAAGGACACATCCAATATATATGGGGTGAGATCATAACATCATGTATCAAACACTTACCCAATTTTCACCTTATGCTACTTGCTTGGTGTTCTTATTGACTTAAGCATCGGATTGCTTTACAGGTACATTCCCCAACTCGTTCCTGAGGAGATCACCAGCGGATACTCAAGCTTGGGCTCGTCTTGAGGCAGATTCCAAGGTCCCTTGTGTAACATTGGCGTCGTTGCTAATTAAGTTCGTATTCATAATTAAAATATAATTTCTCTAAAAATTTAATTATTTTGATAATTAATTATTCTATTAAAAAATGTATAAAATATATAGTGACAAATTCTTTTTTTTGTATTCAGTGAGGAATTTAATTACTATATTAATAATTTCTATTATTGTTTACCCATTATATTTTGTTCGTTATACGATTCATGCACCGGCTGCTATATACCGGTTTTGTATGGTTAAGGGGAAAAAAAAGCATGAACATCACGTTAAATTCATTCCAAACTTTCAAATTGAAGTTTTTTTTTTTTTTCTTTTTCTCTTTTTCTTTTTCTTTTTCTTTTCTGTTCGATAGAACGTTCTTATTGTTAGTTGTTAGTCCATAATATCATAACCGATATTCACGTGTTATGTTTACAAGGGGATGCACCTGCTTGCTACTTTGATTTCCAAATAGGACAAGACATTATTTATACATACCCACATTTCAAATTAATCATAAATTTAAACTGCTTGATCATTTTTATATAAAAAGATAAATTTCAAAATTAATACCATATTGTTTATTCTCTTTCTTCAAGGTCAATTTTTTAAAATTGATGAAAATTAATACTATCTAAAATATTAAATAAAAGACTAGCCATATGAATCAGATTGATATAGTTAGTTGCTCTATAAATTAAATTAAATCCGATCTTCTTGGGTTTTGTCTTTGTCATCATATTACAATGATTTTACTACTCTTAAAACAATAACAAAAATAATTAATAATAGGGGGTTCCATTTCCACATGATAGGAAGGTGAGAAAGACATAACACCTAAGGAACAATGATCCCAAATGCCCATGCAATATAATTAATTTCTCAGGTTTATTGTTAGTTAGATCCAATTTACAAAGATACACAGGATTTCGTATATGCCCCTAACAAGATACATAGAAATACTAAAAGGATTTTATGCCCCTAACAATTATTTTGCTTCTGCAAGTGCCATGTTTCACCAACATGTGGAATATTTGGATCAGATAGATCCACCATGTATTTAAGATTTTATTGTTTTTTTTTTATTTATTTACTAGAGATTTTATTCTTGTTCCAGTTCAATAATGATGATATCCTCGTAATTAAATCATTATAATTTAATAAATTATGTTATTTATTCACTAAAATCAATCACTAATGTATATAATATATGTTAAAATATAAAATATATATTAAAAATGAATTAAATTATATATATATATATATATATATATATTTATACACCATATTAATTTTAGTGTATAAATAAAATTATTGTAATTTAGTAATTCAGTTTTTAATAAAGTATTCGTGCGCTGTAAAAGTATGATATTTTATAAGTAATATTAGATGAATTTCTTTCAACGAAGGTGAGACCAAACTGCGAATATATATATCTTAGATTAATATCCAAATTTGTGAATTTTTTAAAGTTTTCTATAAATCATCCTTTATTTTGTGATTTGAATTTTTTACAACACCTGTTAAGAGATACATTTTTTTCCCATGGGATAGTTATGACCTAAATTGAGTCCTCATTTAATTATATAAAAAAAATCATTTTAAAAAGAGTTTCCTCTTTTTTTAAAAAAATTTAAAATCTCAAAGAGTTTTGCTGAATATGTATTCTAAATGCACATTTTAAGAATATAATAAAAGAAAATATTTGATTAAAAATGATTGAAAATTAAGTTTTTTTTTCTTATAACATAGATACATTAAATAAATATTGTTAAGTACGAGAGTGTTTAACGATTGTCTCAAGGACTTTGTGAGTGAGGGACTTAATCGGAGAGAACAAGATCAGAGAGAATGTGCCTTCCAAGAGGTTTTCCTTAGAAAAATCTAAGGACTATGACCGAAGAAGGTGGTTGATGTGTGTGGTGGATAGCTGTAGAATCGCATAATTAGAATTATGAAATTCTAAGTCTAATGTGAGAGGTTAAAGTTTAAAGAATGCCTATCTTGGGGGTGTTTCCCCCGTTTATATAATAGCAGGTAGTTAGAATTCTCAGAGAATTTTATTATAATTATATCAAATCTTTCCTTATTTGGCTTGATCATTGACCATGTTAGTCAAGTATATTTAGTGTTGATTAAAGAGTTGGGTCTTATTGAGCCGATTCATAACAAATACATACACATTTAAAATATTTCTATTATTATACTTCTAATATATATTTTTAAAACACATTTCAATTAAATTCACATTTTAAAAGCACAACTAATATAATTGAGTTATGCTATTCATATATTAAAATTCAACAACTAACTGAGGCATTATCATAAATACATACTGAAATATAAAATATATTTTAAAAATGATTTATATATACACGTAAATACCTAATGTGATTGATTTGGGTATTAAATTTTAATATGCAAATAATATTTTTTATATAATTATCTTTGTCTAAACAAACTACTTTAAAATAAAAATAAATTCAATTACAGCATTTAAAATTCTTTGTATGTAAAATACCTTGATTGCATACAGTAGTTTGGGTAAGAAAATCTTATGCTTCGATTGCATAATAATCTCTCTCTTCTTATTACCAGAGACTGATTTTCACGAGTGCCAAACTCATTGTCCAACAGAAAATCTATTTATGGCACTGAAACGCCGTCGTTTAACGAAGTTTTTTTTTTCTTCAAATTTCTGGTATAAATATAAATTGAAGCTGCAAATGTTTACTTTCCTCTCCTTCTCTTGCTGCCAGCTCCGCTCACTTTCTCCTTTCAAACAAGGTCTCTCTTTCTCTCTCTCGCGCTGCATTTTTTTTTTTTTGGGTTGTAGATCTGAGCTAGGTTTCTAATATTTTTTTTTTATTAATAAAAAATAATAACATGATTGTTAAGGTAGATCTGCTTACATGTTATTTTGAAATTAGCGGTGCTGTTTAGAGGCTTTGATTTTCTCAAGGGTTTTCTTACACCAAACTATTGTTATAATTTGTTTCATAATCCGGACCAAAAAAAAAGGGTTTGAAATTTTATGAACATTTGAATTCAGATCTGCTTTTATTTGATTAGTGGAAAAGAAAAAAAAAAAAGATTATACACAGGCTCTGGAAATTTGGGGAAAAGTGGCAATCTGCTAAATTTCTTACAAAATTATATAATTTCTTACTTTAATCATTCATGGGGCTAAGTGAATGTGCTAGCAAATTATTTGAATTAGTAGTGTTGGCTTTTCATTTATATGTTTAATTTCTTTTGGTTATTTTCTATAACATTTGTTACTCTTTTGTGTGCTTTTAGGCGTTCTACTGCGGAATAACACCAATTTTGAAGATGAACTGTTATAGCCTTCAGCAGAACGCCTTTGCAGCCTGTGAAGAGAGGAGAGGCTCTGTTAACCTTGCTGCTGATCAGAAGGAGCCTGTCATTTGCCCCAAACCTCGGCGAGTAGGCGTTTTATGTAACATGCCTATGAGGCCCTTAAGATGGCATTTCAAGTAACTAACTTGTTTGATCCTTTTGCACTTTGTTGAGTTTTGATGGCAATGCTTGTGCCTTATTTATATTTGTGTTTCTGGTTCAATTTTTTAGCAGTCAACAAGCCGAGGGATCTGATTCGAAAGCGGGAGCAGAGCTACTAGACATTATATTCAAGAGGGTATGTTATATATTTGTATGCCTTTATTACATGTAATCTAGTCTCTGTCTGAAGCTAGCATGTCTTAGAATTATTTTGCATCCTTGTAATGTGTTGAGTTTGTGATTTTTGTTTATGGTCTATGTCAATGGTTTGGTTATTGTAGATCTTCTTTGGAGAGATTGCATAGGATAAGATCTCGATATTTGATTTATTTATGTTATATTGATTTTGAGCAGGAGAATCATGGGGAAGAATTTTTTAATCAAGTAGCATCATCTCCTCCATATTTTTGTGGATCTCCCCCGGTTCGGGCTGCTAACCCCTTGATCCAGGATGCACGATTTGGAGACGAAAGGAACAACCCAATGTCAGTGATCTCATCACCATCAGGTTTACCATCTCCATCTTCGGCATCTCGCAAAGGGGGATGTGTTAGGATGAGTTTTGGACTTAAACCAGCTGCGGTTAGAGTAGAAGGATTCGATTGCCTCAACAGGGATCGCCAGAATTCTAGGATACCTGCCGTTGCTTAAGAACTCCGTTAAGAAAGTGTACATACAAGGAGCAAAGTGTGACCAACCTTAAAAGAAAATTAACTTAACTAGAAAGAAAATATCTTGAGTAGTAATTTAAGGGAGAAATGCAGAAGCCAAACCTTGTGTTCTTGAGAAGGTTTGAAGTGTAAAGAGCATGTTCCTTTTTTTTCTTGTAATATAAGGCAGTTGGATCTGAGTGTCTTCTAATTTTTGTTAGGTGATCACCTCAAGAATATCATGTATATATAGGGTTGCTGGTTTACTTTAATGATTTTGTATGATCCTTGTAATATATTTTAGCTAGTAACGATGCAATGTCTACCATATTTAATATTTTTCGAATTAAATTAATTGCTACTACCATTTAGAAGTTCCATTATCATGTTCTCATTCTATGGTTCATATTGACTTCTTGTGTTGATTATGCTTCCTTTTTCTATTGATGCTGCACTCTCAATCAAAAGGTTGGAAGACACATGCTTATATCACTTATATTCTAAATAATTGTAGTTATGCTCTCTCTAAGTCTTTATTATCTTGTATTCCTTTGGGAATTAGGAACTAATTAAGATAATTTAACGAGTTAATTCTCAATTTCGTCTCGTAACTTCTACTTTCCTTCTAAAATGGTAAGTTTGTTTTAACTTATTTTAGTCCTCAAAGTTTCGAAATATACTTCATTTTAGTCCTTGAGGCAACTTTCATCACTCGTATGTTAATGTCATGTTGATATAAATGGACGAGGATATCCAAAATATGTTGTTTTACTAATGGTACTTAAATTGAATTAAAACGATGTCGTTCCCAGTAATATTTCGGACTAAAAGTCAATCAAAATTTCTCCACTAAATACCCTTGAAATGATGTCGTTTCTACCCAATTTGAGCGTCAATCATAAAATATCTTCATTTTGGACATCCATGATGGCGACTCGTTCATCTATATTAGCATGACATTAACGTATGAGTGATGGAAATTGTCCCTGGAACTAAAGTGATGAATATTTTTAAATTGAGGACTAAACAAAGTTAAAATAAATTTCATGGACCATTTTAGCGAAAGTGCAAAACTTCAAGAATCAAATTAAGAGTTTTTTTTGGTTGACTTACCAAATTAAGAATTAACTATAATATAAACAGAGCTTTGAGTTCCAATAGGAAAACTCTCATGGGAGTTGGGACTAAACACTCGTATTAAGTGACCCATTATATTTTAAAATGAAAACAAATTACTTTCCTATGAAGGGTAGACTATGTTTTTATTGTCCTTAATTTTTTTTAGAGTAAGAAAGTTCTATAACACATTAACAATTCAGCATCCTTATGTCCAAAAAATCTTGTGAAGGAAAACTTGTTTATAGATTTTCTTTTTCTTTTTCTTTTTTTGGCAGGATAATTGTTTGCAAATTGTGCGGTCCATCCTGTGTAAAACAACTGTGTGTGAAGCCAAAACAATTCATTGCCATAAATCCATTACATCACAACCATAATATGTTTGGTTGTTTCTATTGCATTTTGTGACTGCAAGCCAAGATAGAATAGCAGATAGCTATCAAATAATTCTGCACCAATTGCACAGAGTAATGGCTCACATTCTCCACCAACCAATCACCTCAACTTTTGAGCCCTTTGGATTAGAACCACCCTAACCATACCACTATATAAACAAACTTAGAATAGAAGCAGCTTTGCAGATCAAGCAAGTAAGAAAGAAAGCATAACATAACTCCTTAGTACAAGAAGCTAAGGGAGATAACAAAACATGGCCTCCTCCATGATCTCAGCCCCTGCTTTCACCACAATGAACCGTGCCTCCCCGGCACAGGCTAACATGGTGGCTCCATTCACTGGCCTCAAATCCTTGGCTTCCTTCC
>JASCZI010000028.1:25966-39816 GCA_036250425.1 Stylosanthes scabra
GATTCTTGGGGTACTCTTAAGATGATGCTACGCCATATATCTGGCATAGGCTCATGTCGGTACATGTCCCCTCTAAACCCAAAACCCTAAATCCCAAGCCCTCTGTCATTCGCAGAGATGAATAGCCAAACACATCTCTCTACATTTTTTGTAACTTCTCTCTAACTATTCTCTCTCACTTTCTCTCTCTAACCTTTCTCTCTCTTTCTCTTTCTAACACTTCTCTCTCTTTCTTTCCTTCACTCTGAATCCAAGTGACCCTGCCACGGATTTATATAGAATTTACGTCACCCTGAATCTGTGGCAGGTCCAATTTTTTTTTTGTGCATCTCTGTATCCATGGCAGGGTGCCACAGATTCACCAAATCCCTACACCCTGCCATGGATTTCATAGTATATTGGGAACGGTGTAATCTGATGATTTATCTGATTTTGGTGTAATTTGATAATATTAGAATGTGAATAGAATAATGTGATAACTTGCCTTTTTATTTTTCTTTCTAGATTGTGATTATTCTTTTTTATTTTCTTCACCTCAAGGCCATTAGCTTGAGTTAGATATCTAACTTATTTTGGTCTAGAGATGAAGAAGTTTGATATAATATACCCTAACACCCAAAAACTCATTCTTTGTTTATTTTTGAGTTGGAACTATTTGATTCTTACTTTAGCATATACGTCCGAGTAATCAAAGAAATTCTATTTATTATTGACTCAAAGTTTGAATGATTGTTTGTTCTACATATCTAAATGAGTATTTTTAATTTTTATCGTTAGAAAGTTGTAAAGATGTAATAATATAAAGAATCTCTCTCTAAATTAATATACATGCTAAACTATAAAAATTGTCTATCTCAATTTTTTTAACACGCTATAACAAAAGTAACCTTCAATTTTTTATAATAACAAAAATATCTTTAAAATATTTAAAAATGTGAAAAAATATCCACATTAAATATATATTCCTCAAAAAGTGTATGTTTTAAAGATAGAATTTTGATGTAGTTTTATGCGTGCATTTATAATTTTTAAAAAGGAGACATTTTTATTCTTAAAATTTGGTAATTTTATGCAAATTCTTTTTTTCCATTTTTTGTTGATGACTAAGAATACCATTAAAAACTGAAAATTAAAATTCTAGATATCAAATTTCTGTTCAATTTTTTTATGCACTTTCTAAATAATTATCTAAATATAGAGGGTAAATTACATTTATAATACATTTTATTTTTATTAGTTCATATGGGATGATTAAATATAATTAATTTTAATTTTTCATTGACTTTAATTATGCTATCAATCATGCTATTTGAACAAGTGGTTTTTACTAACCAAGTGGAAAATCAAGTAATTTTGAAACAACACCTCCACTCTCATCTTAAAACGCATGTACACACGCTCTTCTTCATCCTTCTCATTGTTGTCGTCTTCTTCTTCATCGTTCTCTTTCGTCGTCGTCGTCTTCTTCTTCCTCCTCCATCGTTGTCTTCTTCTTCTTCTTCTTCTTCTTCTTCTTCCACTATGTCTGCAACTTCTTCGTTGTCTTCATCGTCGTCTTCTTCTTCTTTCATGTCTGCAACTTTTTCTTTATCTTTATTCTTGTTGTTGTTGCTGTCGTTGTCATTGTTGTTGTCGTTGTTACTATTACGTTTCGTTTGGTTCTGATTACAATAACCCAAAATCCGCCAAAATAATATTATAAAATCCACCGAAATAATATTCTAAACTCAACTGAAAAAATAACCCAGAGTCCACCGAAATAATATGCTAAACTCAACTGCATTTTCCTTCCTTCCTTCCTTCTTCCAAGTCTGCATCTTCTTCTACTTCTTCTTCTTTTTCTTTTTCTTTCCTTCATTCTTCCATGTCTACATCTGCATCATCATCATCATCATCGTCATCATCATCTCATCATCAACTTCTTCTTCTTCTTCTTCTTCTTCTTCTTCTTCTTCCACCATGTCTACAACTTCTTCGTTGTCTTCATCGTCGTCTTCTTCTTTCATGTCTGCAACTTTTTCTTCGTCTTTATTATTGTTGTTGCTGTCGTTGTCATTGTTGTTATTACGTTTCGTTTGGTTCTGATTACAATAACCCAAAATCCGCCGAAATAATATTATAAAATCCACCGAAATAATATTCTAAACTCAACCGAAAAATAACTCAGAATCCACCGAAATAATATGCTAAACTCAACCGAAATAATATTCTAAACTCAACCGAAAAAATAACCCAGAATCCACTGAAATAATGTGCTAAACTCAACCGAAATAATATGCTAAAATCCACCGAGATAATATATTAAACTCAACTGCATCTTCCTTCCTTCCTTTTTCCAAGTCTGCATCTGCATCTTTTTCTACTTCTTCTTCTTCTTTTTTTTCCTTCATTAATTCCTTCTTCCATGTCTACATTTGCATCGTCATCATCATTATCATCTTCTTCTTCTTCTAACAGCAGAAAACAAAGAAAAACATGACGATGAAAGTTGCAGAACGAAAAGAACGTGAAACATATTTGCTTGGTTAAAGTACTTAGTTGACGTTATATTAAGGGAAAACGAGCGTGTGAACAAGTTTGCTTGGTTAACCACTTGGTTGTGGTTAACTAGATTAATTGTTTTTATTAACTATAGTTTGTTTTTTTTAAATAATTAAAATTTTTATTTATAATTTTTCTTTTCTCTCAACTCTCTAACATAAATCAGAGGCCACCTTCTCCTACCTAGACGACGCCAGCAAGGTCAAAACCACTACCGTCTCAGACCTAACAAAGGGCAAGAAGGCCGTCTGTCCTCTTCGCTGTGTGGGGAGCATTCACACCATGGGATTGGTGGAGAAGTCGGCGTAATGTTCACGAAGGACATTGGGTGCGAGTTGGATCTAAGCGATAAGCCCGTTGGGCTTGGTGTTAGGTCAAGGATATATGTTCTCTTGTATATTAAGGTCTTCAGCGGATACTACCAAAAAAAAAAGGCCTTCAGGGGATGATTTGTTTAAAGGTGCTTATTCCCATAAAAAGTGAGAATGCCTAGAAAATAAGAACAAGAGATAAAATAAGATGTATTCCATTACTTTTTTATTTTATTTTGTTTTATTACTATTTTTTTATAAAAACACTTAACTCTATACTGTGCACACATATAATCTGTACGTGAGTGCTAATTGAAATTGCTTTAAATTTGTGCTTTTTTCTCTCTCTAATTTTCGTCATATCCGAGGTCTTCTGCGGTGGAGGATTTTTTTTTTACCCTTCTCCACGACGTGAGTTCTTCTTGTCTTTTTCCTTAGGATGAAGGCTTTCTTAATTAATAATAATCTTCTGAATTTTTTTTGGTGACAATAATCTTCTGAATTGAAACCTCCAAAAAATGTTGATCTTTAGCTGTAATATGTTGAAAAAGCATAATATGGTGAAAAAAGCACAGGAATTTTTTTTGGATTTTATGGTATTTTTTGTTTTGTTTCGTAATGTTTGGTGATCTCTGTACCCATTAGTGGATTAGTAAAGTGCAATGTGCATGCAACTTATGCAATTATTTATTGAGACATTCCAGCAAGCTTATACATTCTCCCAGGGAGTAAATAGTGTTTAGGCATACTCTGCTGTTTACTATCCCATGCGGAGTTGTTATACTCGTCGAAGAACTCCAAGAATGAAGAAGGTGAGGCCGTGTGCCACTATGTAGAAAAATAAAAAAATTGTACACGTCCAAAAAAAAATTGTAAAATGAAATTCCATAGAAATTTTAGTTATTTATAAAACGTTCCCAACTATAGTTAATAATTAAATTAGTATAATAAAAATTAAAATTAATTATACTTAATATTTTATATGAACCAATAAAAACAAAACATATCATAGAATAATTTACTCACCATAAAAGAAAATTAAGACAATTTTAGTAATTTGGCGAGAAAACATATCTTCTGCTTTTGACCGATATATTTTTTATGGCCAACCCAAAATCGGTCGCTAAAGAAATCTTAACGATCGATTTAGCAACCAAAGAGAAAACATTCTAACTTTGAGATGTTGGTCGCAAAATCGGTCGCTAACTGATTTTAAATTAAACACACTAGGCGGTGGCTAAATTGATCGCTGAGCTAAGAATTCTGTTAGCGACCGATTTAGCGACCAACAGTTAAATATGAGTTTAAAGTAATTAGTGGCTAAATCAATTGCTAACTTAAATAAGAATTTAAATGTAAGTGGTTGCTAAATCGGTTACTAACATAAAATATCTTAAACTAATTTTTAACAATAATAAAAGGAAGTAATTCACTTAATGTCTTAATCAGCTAAAAAAACCCTAAATCACGCGAGATAGTGAGAGTGAGAACACCGCGGCCGACGTCCCTCCCTCTCCGATCCACCGCCCTCTGTTAGCGATGTCCGCCGCCGACGCCTCTCCATCTCCGTTCTCATGCCATCACCGTCTTTCTCAATCGATCTACCTTTTTCTCTTCCAGGTTGTTGTTAGATGAGGAGTTTCAAGTTTGCTTCTTCCGTCGCCGGCGCTCATACGTCGTCCATCTTTCGTTCTTCGCGCCGCTCCTCGCCGTCATTCTCCTCTATTTCTCCGGTTCTGGTTCGTGGTTGTTCTCCTCTACTCTCCACGAAGGCAAGGGTTTCAATTACTAGGCTGTTCGTGGTTGTTCATTTATTTTTCATATCATCTAACTCCTTTTTCTTTTTTTATTGATTTGCAGTAGCTAAGAGACAAGATCTACAAGAAACTGCGCATACTCAAAGATCTCATAACTGTAATAAGGTATGCATATATATGAAATGTTGTGATGTTGTAGGTATCAGCTAGGTGGAATCCACTTGAAGTAGGCCTATAATTGATGAAGCTCATATGTTTTATCCTACTATTATGGTGCCTCTAATTACTTTTCTTAGTGTTGCTTTCATTGTTAGTCATATGTTCTTCTGAATTATTAATTAATTTTTATTCTACTGTTACTCTTCACATTAGGAATTTAAAGATACTCTTGGCTACTTAGGTAAGATCCATGCTTTAGTTTGATATTAGCTTGTTAGAAGGTTTAGAACTTTAGTTAGTTTAGTGTGTTAAAAACTTCTTGTTGTCTTAGAAGTTCTATGATAAATATTCATTTTCTGTTTCAAAAGATCTCTTATCTTGTTGACTAAATTTTATGATTATAGGAGATAAAAGTTGTGTGTTTGGCTGCAGTTGTGTTCTTCTCATGAAAGCCATATAATTTTAATGTGTTTAAGTTATTGTTATAGGCAAATTGATCTATGTTTGATAATTTTGTTACAAATTGTTAAGAGTCATATCACAATCTTTCTCAATAATATTCCAATTTTAGGGCAAGAATACTTCAAGTTTCAAAATCTTAAGTATGAAACCAAAGAACAAGCCCTTACTACTCTACAGGCAATCAATGAAAAGCATAAAATGGAGGTTGGTGGTTATTAAAATTGCACCTTGTTTTATCACAATTATTCAAATTTGGTAGTAATGGAGTTGGATGTGTGATATAATGAATGTTTTATATGTTATTGATGGAGGAAAGGATATAGTTTACATGTGATTAGCTTATTGATAATATTTGGCAATTCAGTTGTGATGTGGTATTTGTTCTGATGCAGACTGAAACCAGACTGAGTTAGATGTCATGATTAGTCACTCAAGCATATTTTGTGCATTTTGTGCATTTTTTCATTCCTGAATTCAGTGGTGATTGAGTAGTTGCATTAAGCACTTTCTCCCCTGTTTTATAGCTTCATGGTGTTCTTCCCTTCTCTCCTCATTGAACACAATAATTTCACAGTAATTGTTATTATTTTTCTTTAATTAAATATATGAATATGCATATTTGATCTAATACTTTATTTTGATTCCTTTGTGATTCTGGTTTTACAATGAATAGTAATTGAAACTAATATTTTTGTGAGGATTGAAATTTTTAGGCTGTTCTGATGAAATATGTAATACTAAAATATATCTGTATTGAAGTTCCTTTTCAAACTTTGATGTCACCTTTTCAGAAGACTATTAATTTTAAGCCTAAACAAGATGCTGTCAAGCAAGAAGTTAATCGTAATGAAGACATGATTTGAAGTGCACTACGAGCTAAGGGAGAAAATGCTGCTCAACTCCTTTCTGGATCTAGGATCTAATGCCCAAGTAGACATTATGTACACATTGTGAATGTTTAGGGTGGTTTTTATATAAAAAATTGATCTATGTATATTACTTTTGCTTATAACTCATGTAGATATTATGTACACATTGTGAATGTTTATGGTTTTTATATAAAAAATTGATCTCTGTTTGATAATTTTTTATTGTATTGAATTATGATTAATTAGGTAAATCGGGATTTAATAGTGGTATATGTGAAATTTAAGAAAAATATATAATTAGGAAATTACTAATGGTGACTGATTTAGCGACCGATTTTAGATTTAGATTAGTCATCGGCAACCGGTTGCTGCCGATTTAGCAACCGATTTAACAAGTAAAAAGTTGGTAGCCATTTAGCGACCGATTTTGGGAGTGACCGATTTAGCAACCGAAAAATTGGTCACTCATTAGCGACCAATTTTGTTAGCGACCGATTTGGTGAGACAGAGGATAGGTTAACCTTGGATCAAAATCGGTCGCTATCGGTCGCTGTTTTAAATTTAGCCACCAAGGTTTTAGCGACCAACGAAAACGGTCACTATTTCGGAAAATTCTTGTAGTGTGGGCGGCGACGACGTGGGTGGCAGTAAATGTGGGATGAGGGAAAATGGACAGCGGTGAGACAGAAGGAGCTAAGGGTTCCTCTTGTACTCATATGCCCCGTGAGCTTCCGGCGGTAGTATTTGCTTCTTATATTTTTTCATTAATTAAATGATAAATTACTAATAAATATTTATAATAATAAAATTACTTTAGCTAGATGTGGTATAAAATAATTAGAAAAGGTAATTTTTTTCTTAACTGTGAGAACATATAAGAACTTCTCTAAAATTAAGCGAGAAAGAAAACTTGGAATGTTGTAGAGGGAGAGTGGGGTCCATTTTCAATAACAACTTTGACCTTCCCTCAACTGTATAGCATTTCTCTTCCTACAATCTTTCATTAAGTGATAACTACATACCATTTTTGTTGAATGCATTCCCAAATCACAATAACCAAAAGCACAATGGGTGAGGTAACTTCAACTCTCTCTCTCTCATTCTCTCTTTAATGTGTTTCTTTCTCCCCTCAATTCCACACTAATCTCTATCACTATAATCATGAAGTAGAAGGACAAGGATAAGGATGCATCTAATGATAACAATAAGAAGAAGAAGGAAGAAAGCCCTACTTCTACCACCCTCATCTTCAACATTGACATGCATTGTGATGGTTGCACCAACAAAATAAATAGATACCTTCGTCGCTTTCAAGGTTCTCTCTCAATACTATATATGAGATTCTTTGCATGCATTGTGATGTTTTGTATTGTATTTATTATTTGACTATATGATTGTTGATTTGTTTTGGTTGATTACTACTAAAACCTCCTCCTATACACACATGGAAAAGCATTGAAATTGAATGTTGTTGTTAACGGGGTGGAGAGTGCAAAGAAGGAGAGTGGTGTTGGCAAGTTAATAGTTGAACCTTCCAAACTGAGAGACAAACTCAAACTCACCAATAAGAATAACAAGAACGTCGACCTCGTCTCTTCAAGCCTGAAACCCAACAAGAGTAAGGACAACAACAAAAAACCTAAGGAAAAAGAGGTACTTTTTACATTTTTATATTATTATTATTATTATTATAGTTTAATTTTGATTTACTTATATTTTAAGAAGTTTTACGAGGTTGTTAATTATAATTTACGCTATAAATATAAAAGTTTGTTATTTTTGCCATTAGGTAATTAGATACACGCAATGACAAAAAAACGAAAAGATATATTAGCCTTCCGATATAATAGGTGAATTTACAACTATTTATCAAATAAAATAAATTTATTTAGTTATTTACAACCACATCTAACTAGTTTGATTTGGAACCTTGAGATTATATGCATATAGAATGAGATGTAACTACATAATAACCAAAAAAACATTTATTTACATGTTTGGCAATTACTACAATGAAAATATAAAAATTATCTACATGAAGATTCAACCTTTCAAATTACACTTTGAATGAAAATAACAATATTTTTAAAAACAGTTATGATACATAACCATAACAAATATCCAATGACAAAATCTACATAAATAATAATATTCTCACCGTAAGAGCGTGAGATGCACGTCCAAACATAAATAGAAATAATTAAAGAACATTTATAACATTCCATGTTAATTACATCTAAAATTAATTTCAGAGTTTTAGTAACATCCAAAAAATTCTCCATCTAACATAATAATATCACTTATAAGCATGTTTTTTTTTTCCAAATAAAAAAATAAAATCTTTGCCAGAATTCCAACAAAAAATATTACCAATAATTAACACATCAGGTTAATAATGAAAAAGAAAATGAATAATGCTACGAAACCAACGTTAGGGGACCAATAGGAAACCAATGAGTATAATTAGGGAAATAGTAGGTGGTAAGAAAGGAAAGAGAAAAGAAGGAAAAATGATATTCACTTTCTATTCTCTCCCTAATAAATATATGAAGGAAACTAACAATAAAAATCTATAAAACATTAACCACAGAAATTAAACACCAATCCTAATTGTTACTAACTAGAGAATGTAGCTTCTCTTTTTTATATTGGTTGGTTATCTCATAAATTTTTATTTTATTTTTTTACATTTTGTTCCTAATTAAGAGATTATTCTATTTTTTTGTTAGAAAAAAATCGGTTCCGCTACTCATACATCCTTTTAGTAAACACCAAATTAACACTCGTATAAAATACAGTGATTAAGACATTAACTACCTTTCCTTTTATGTGGCCCGCCTATAATAATTGTATTTTTCTATGGATGTAAAGATGGTGTTTAATAAAAGAGTGTGTGGATAACATTATTAAAAAAAATGTTATTCTACAGGCTGATTAAGAAGAAGAAAACACACATATAAAGATGATTATAAGAGAACACAACATATTATGCGTCTGAAATTATAGATGTTATATATTAGATATATGATGTTATTTGTATGAGTGTATGTATTATATGTTAAGTGTATCATATATAGGATGTTATTAAGTGAATATATTAGGTATATGATGTTATTTGTACAAATGTATATATGTTAAGTGTATCATATATCGAATGTATGTTATTTAAGTGAATACGAACATGTTATCTGCATAAAAATATAGATATATTATCTCTTCATGAATGCTATCTATCAATAATTAGTAACCGAGTTAGTATATTTATACACAAGAAAAAATTATACTCTCTACAAAAAGATAAATGTAACTAATAATTTAATATTTTAGAGAAAATTATTGTAAAAAACCATTAGGAAGAATTAATTATTAAAAATAACCTTTTAACATTAATATTATTAAAAAAATATTAATTTGTATAATATTTAGAATGAAGGACTAAACCTAAAAATTGAAAAGATAAAATTATCTTTTTTTTTCACTTTCTTTTTCAATTCTTCAATTTTCTTTTGACCTTTTTAATTTACACTATTCCCATCAACATTAGTCCTTTTTTTTTTTTTCTCTCTATTAGTATCGTTCTCATCTTCATCAACATTGTCTGCCTTCTTCTGCACACCGTTGCCTTTGTCATGTCTAGATTTTGCTTCACACCTTCTTGTTTGTTGAACCTCTGCACTAGGCGTCTAGTAATAATTCTAATTGTAAATTTTGTTTGTAAATTAATTAAGTTGCTGCTGTAGTTATAATTCTAGTTCGATATATAGCACCTAGTATTAATCAATGTTCACTTTTTTCATTGTCATATTCAAAGATTATTATTAATCAAATAATTAGTAATTCATAGTGTAATTGTCGAAAATCAAATAATTAGTAATTCATAGTGTAATTGTCGAAATTAATAATTTAAACAACATATGTGGAAGAACCTATTACTAATTATATTGCATATTTATACATCTATGGAGTAATTTTTTGAGAAATTAAATTAAATAAACAAACCCTAAGAAAGAATGATAGAAACGAAAAAGAATGAACATTAGAGACTTACTAGTGATGAATTGGCCACACAAATAACAATAAGGATTTGAGTGTTGTTTTTTTTTTGTGACTAATAAGGATTTAAGACTTTTGGAGAGATAATACGTTTATAAATTTAAAATAAATATGAAAATAATTTAAGGGTATATTTATCTCTCTATAAAAAAATTTGGTCCTTCACTCTAAATATTATAGTAATTAATCTTTTTTAATAATTTTAGTGTTAAAAGATCCTTTTTAATAATTAATTCTTCCAAACAGTCCTTTAGAATAATTTTTTTTTAATTTTATATATAATTATTACTGATAGAATTATTTTTTCAAAAATTTAAATATTACTATTTGTACATGTTAATTAGTAACATATATTTTATGTGATATAATAAATTTTTAATATATAAGTTACGCCTATAATAATTATTATATTTGCTATGTCTTTACTTTTTATCTCAATAATAATTAAAAAAATATTTTTAAAATATTAAAATACAACTTTTTTATGCATCAATCACAGTTGTCAATAAGTTGGTGATGAAAATACATACAATACTTTGCAAATATTAGTAATTAATATGAAATGAAAATATCATACCATAAAATAAGAAGAGGAATAAGTGTCCGAGAAGAAATCACTATTCCATTAAAGTGGATTCTACCATGTAGATGGAAAGATCTGTCTATATGTGTAGATGCCAGTGTAATGACTCCAATGGTTGATGATCATAATAGGGACAAGAATGGTAACATATTAGATATGGATCAGGGCTAATTAGGTAGGTAAGTTAGTAGTAGTCCGTATGGCTTAGTATAACTAATCATGGCTGATAATTTTTTTTTTTGGGCTTTGTGTGCTTGTGGGCATAGAAGAGGCCGCTGTTAGGGTTATATGTGAGGAAATGTATTCATTTTTAGATAAAAAT
The DNA here is from genome assembly GCA_036250425.1 of Stylosanthes scabra. Classification (NCBI taxonomy): domain Eukaryota; kingdom Viridiplantae; phylum Streptophyta; class Magnoliopsida; order Fabales; family Fabaceae; genus Stylosanthes; species Stylosanthes scabra. Next base: position 37,024 of record JASCZI010000028.1, read on the forward strand.
ATGAATGATTATAAACATAGGTAATACCGGGTGGATGGCAAAAATAGAATAATCTTTATACCAAAATAAAAATCAAGAAATATAATAATTAAGAATGGGAGTTGAGGTACCTAGTTGTTGCAATAAATATTTACGATTTGATAAAATTCAGAGATAATGTTGATAAACTGTAAAATAAGTAGAATGGTTTATGATATAGGGTTAAGAATTTAGGATTTAGATATTTATGTCATGTGTTTACTTCAAATGAAATGGCTTCAACTCATCTAATCTTATAGGTAACTTTTGAAAATTACTTCGTTGATGTTCGTTTGCATTTGGTTCCCCAATCCAACCAACAATCGCCTAAAGAATTATCGCTAATTCCAATTTGATCTACTAAAACTGTTAACTTTATAAGAGGTATATATGTTGTTTATAATACATTAGTGTTTTCACACGCACTATCGTGCCTGTTCAATCGTTTTTCTACTAATTTTAAAGTACTAATTATAATAATTTTTAAAAATATATTATTCATTTATTAAATTTGTTATTTGAATAATATTTATTACTTCAATGTTATCCTTAATAAGTCTCTACTATTCTTATCACTGTAATTAGCCACTTTTTTCATTATTGTTAAAGAATAAATTTTAAAATTTTTAAAAATATATTATTCACCTTCTAATAATTGTTATATTTCATCTGTCATTATTGTGTGTTTGGAAATAAAATTACAAAAAAGTACATTTAAAATATTAAAGTATAAAATAAAACACAATAAGCAATAAGCATATATCTTTTTGTCCTAGAAAAGAAATTGTATATCTATCTTATTATTATGGTGAATGCTAACCCGCTTTTTTATTGTTTTTAAAAAATTTAAGATTTAAAATAATAAAATATTCAGAAACAAAATAAAACTTTATAAGTTTCTTATCATTTAAAATGTATAAAATGAATAAATTTAAATTAAATAAAGTATGATAAAAAATATTATTATTATGTGTAACACTTTCTTTAAGATTTACAAAACATGTTATATAAAAATATTATTTTGTTAAATAAATTATTAATAGGCATTATCGTGCTTATTCAATCATTTATCTATTGTTAAATATGATAACTATGCGGAGTATTAACTGCATTATACTTTTTGTGGATATTATATTTAATTAATAATAACTATATTTTTATATGGATGTAAATTTGGTGTCTACTAAAAAGATGTGTGGATAATATTCATAAATGAATAAGAAAGTAATAAAAGTAGAAAAAATGATATAAATAAAATGAAATTAAAAAAAAAGTGAATGGTGAGAGTAAATAATAAAAAAGGAAACCATTCAAAAGTCAGAAAAAAAGTAACTAAACAAATTTTTTTTTAAAAAAAAAAACTAAATCGAACTAACCACGGGGCGTTTTATTTCGAGACTCTCCATCCCTCTAGCCTTGAGAAAATGGCACCACGGTCAAATAATTAAAAACTCCAATAAACCCATTTCAAACAACTTTTCATATTTTCCTTACAAAAAAGCCCATGTACATATTCCAATTCTCTCGCCCATAATTAATTTCACTAACCCGTTCCGTTATCTCCACTAACGAAAATGGCGAGACCACTAATTATTGTTCTAGCACAGCTTTTATGTTCCCTTGTCTGTGTCTCTCTCCTCATGGGCCCACGAAATTATGCCACATCAAATAATAAGTGGACAAGCGCCGTGTACACATGTTGACGCCAACTTATCGTCTACATGGTCGACTTCACCTCCAATTAATAACATGATAAGACCAATGCAATTAAAAGCAATTTAAACACAATAAATAAAAATATTAAGAATTATAGGCAATTTAAACGCAATAAATGAAAATATTTAGAATTATAAGCGCGTAGAAAAAAACAAAATAAATAAGTAATTAAACATTTAAAGAACTCAAAAAAATCTGTGCGAAATTTATATGAAAAATGATGATGCGTGAAAATTCAATTAACTTGATGTGAAATTGATATTTTAGAAAATATTAAATTAAAAAAAGTTAAATATATTAAATAATCTAATAATTTTAATGAAAAATTTCACATGAAAAAATTAATTACATGTGAGTATTTATTTTTATTCTTATGTGTAACTCTACTATGTTAAGATGATTGATTGTGTGTTTCTAATTTCTACCATCTAATAAATGGTAATAAATCTTTTAAGAAAACTAACAATTTAGTGAAAGGATCGGATAATGATAATTAACTATAGGAGTTAGAATGTTTTCAATATTTACTTATTTTTAATTATTTTCATTCAAATTTAATATTGAAAGAAAATAAAATGAGATATACAATTATACAATAATAATCATTGACATAAAAAATATTAACATATATAATTAATTTAGTTAATAATATTTTTTGGATCAAAATAAAACACTTTATATGTTAAATATTAAAATAGGATTCCGTTAAATCTTTAGATTTAAAACGTCAAGTTAAAATAATATTTTTATTGACTAATATTATAATTTAAATATCTAAAAAAATTGTACTAACAAAAACTATTACTTAATATCAATAAAAAAATTGTTGAAATTTAAACTTTTATGTCGATATGTATACATTTGAAATCTTAAACATTTATTGTTCCTCTATATTTATGTTAGATTGTGAGTAATAATGAAAATACATAGCAAGTGAAAATATGAGAAATTATGTGGGGTATCATTTCTTTTTTAAAATAAAAAAAGCTTTTCACTGTAATATATATATATATATATATATATATATATATATATATATATATATATATATATATATAT
>JASCZI010000028.1:39965-57862 GCA_036250425.1 Stylosanthes scabra
ACTGCCAATACCACCATCACCATCACTAAAACCGATGGGTAGATTAGCTCCTCGACCTGAACCAAAACCTGAAAGAGGTGAGATCAGGTGAACAGGATGATGACGTGAAACCCGGTGCGACTATAAGTGGTTCAGCAACGGATCAGATTCCCAAAACTCATCATGTTGAACATGCATTTTCAATGAAGGATCGCATGTGTTGTTTGTTGATTCCTATAGATAATCATCATCGATCTTCTTTCACAAACACACATGATAAGACTACTACACAACCAGATCTTCGTCACTTCAGGCTTGATAATGATTTGATCTCTAAAATTATGAAGAACGATCCTTCAATCATGGAAAGATTCTTTGAGAAAGTAGTGCTGCGACCACCAGGAAGAGTAGGATTGTTCATAGCTATGACACTAACAACAACGAACCAATCAGAAACAACAAGAATGAGATCCATCACCACAACGATCCAAATATTGGTTCTGTGAATGTTGCTGATGCTGATGCTGATGCTGCTGATGGTGTAAAAGTTGTTGCTAATGGTGATGATGGAAAAGTTGCTGATGGTGATGGTAACGGTGGTAATGAAGCAGGAATCATGAGTCTTCCGATCCGTACAAGAAACATGGACCGTACACATGTCCAAAGTGTATGGTGGTGTTCTTAACAACTTTTACACCATCAGCATCAACATCAGCATCAACATCATTCACAGAATCAATATTTGGATCATCGTGATGATGGATTTCATTGCTGTTGTTTCTAACTGGTTCGTTGTTGTTAGTGTCACAGCTATGAACAATCCTTATTCCACCTCCTACTCTTCCTGGTGGTCGCAGCACTACTTTCTCAAAGAATTTTTCCATAATCGAAGGATCGTTCTTCATAATTTTAGAGATCAAATCATTATCAAGCCTGAAGTGACGAAGATCTGGTTGTGTAGTAGTCTTATCGTGTGTGTTTGTGAAAGAAGATCGATGATGATTATCTATAGGAATCAACGAACAACCCATGCGATCCTTCATTGAAAACGCATGTTCAGCATGATGAGGTTTGGGCATCTGATCTTTTGCTGAACCACTCATAGTCGCATCGGGTTTCACGTCATCATCCTGTTCACCTGATCTCACCTCTTTCAGGTTTTGGTTCAGGTCAAGTGAGCTAATCCCACCCATCGGTTTCAGTGATAATGATGGTGGTGATATTAGTTGAATTTTTATTGGTTACCTAGCATTGTTAATAATTATTATATTTGCTATGTCTTTACTTTTTATGCCAAAATAATTAGAAAATATTTTTAAAATATTAAAATACAATTTTTCTATACATCAATCACAGTAGTTGTCAATAAGTTGGCGATGAAAATACAGTACTTTTCAAATATTAGTAATTAATATGAAATGAAAATATTATACCATAAAACAAGAAGAGGAATAAGTGGCTGGGAAAAAACCATTATTCAATTAATAACATGATATGATCAATGCAATTAAAAGCAATCAAAATACAATAAATGAAAATATTGAATTATATGCGCGTAAAGAAAACTTCATTTTACCAAATATTTCTCTTTAACAGAAATAATATTTTTATACATACTAAAATCTAATCGTTCAATCTACCGTCTAACATCTAACGTTTTAAAATGAAAATTTTGGTACGAAGACAATCTTAAAATCTTCATTGTAATAAAGTTTAATAAATAATTATAATCTTATACGGTTATACTGCATGTAATGTGCTGTTTTTTCTTTTTTTTTTTTTCCCCTAAAGTTTAACTATAGTTTGAATTGGTTAAACAAATGAATAGTTCATGTCTTAAAACCGTGGATTGATCATGTTTGAGAGAGACTAATTTACCCTTTGATTCGTTAAGGATACTTATTACTTAAGCATTTGCCTTATTACTATGGGTGGCATCTTCCTTATTTTGTAAAATGTATAAGGTTTCAGTTTTCAATTTTGAATGGAATGTATTATATTATGGAATAGGCTCCGGTGACAACGGTGGTGCTGAAGGTGGCACTCCATTGCCAAGGTTGCATTGAGAGGATCCAAAACACCATCTTCAAGATCAAAGGTGTGCAAGATGTGGCTATAGACAAAGAAAAGCAAACTGTGACTGTGAAGGGCACAATGGAAGCCAAAGCTCTGGTGGGGAGCTTAACAAGAAGACTCAAGAGGAAGGTTGAAGTTGTCCCTCCCAAGAAGGACAATAAGGATAATGCTCACAAAGCTAAAGAGAAAGATAAACACAAAGACAAAGAAGGTGTTGTAGCAACCGGAAAGAATAATAAGAAAAAGGGTGGCGGTGGCGGTGGTAGTAGCCGTGGGGATGGCGGAGAGGTAGTTGGTGGTGGTGGCGGCGACGATAAGGAGGGGAAATTAAAGCAAAAGAATATGGTATCCCCAACATTGATGATGCCATATGATGGTGGTTATTATGGTTATGGCTATGACTACAACTATGGGGCATTTTACATGGGGCAAGTCCATGCACCACAGATCTTTAGTGATGAAAATCCAAATGCTTGTTCTGTTATGTAATGATGATTTCCCTTTGCCCAAGACTTACATACATACATTAGAAGATGGAAAATAAAGGATTATTTGATTTTCATGCTTTGGGAAAGGATTTTTTGTGCCTTAATAGATCAAATGGGTGGTTTGATCTGTGATTAAGATAGTATAGAGTTCAGTTTTCACAATTTTGAGAGTTTGTTACTGTTAGTATCGATGCACATTGCAAAGTTGATGATGATACTATGTCCTTGATCTAATACTTTGTGTAAGAGAACCTGAATAAATTAAATGACTCAAGCAATAAATTAAACGTTATATATTTTTTTTGGTAGAGTGAAAAAGTCAGACTCAATATATTTTTCTTTTCAAAGTTGTGTGATGGATTTTTGGTGATCAAAGAGGGCTAAAGCCCCAAAAAGAAGAAATTAAACAATATCACCTAATAGAACTTTCAGAAAATCATCACTTGGCTAAAAGCCAATTCACAAAATTTTTATGATGTCTCGCTCCTTTCTCTGCAAGTCAATCCGCCGCTTTATTAGCATCCCTAACAATATGTTCAAACCAAACATCCCATTGTTGTAATCTCAAATCGCAACGTTATACACTAGTGATACTTTTACACGTTACACTTTCTATTTGTATTTCAGATAGTGTTTAGGAGAGTGTTATTGTTACATGTTCAATACATTTTTCTTTCGGGTTAGCATTTAGTCAATCAGCACGTCTTATCAGTTGCTATAAAAAAAATAGTCCAAATACACTATAATTAGCGGTGAACACATTAATGATGATATTTATAAGGGTGTTAAATTGGTATTTATGAAAATGGTGTGTGGATAGCGGAACCGTTTATTCTATATCAAATAAAAGATCATTTCGATATTAAATAGAAGTTCATTTCGGCGTAATTTTTGTGTTATTGGACACTGAAATAATTTTTTACTTAGCATAAAAATAAATAACTTTATTAGACTTAGTTGGTGAAAATAAATGTACGCATTATCGTAAATAAAATATGTATTTATACACAAATATATAATTATTACTAATCCTAGTTAATTTTCGATATACAAAAAACATTTTTGTAGAAATTTAAAATAGAAGAAGCACGAATATTAAACTTGTTATTTTATATATTTATCAATATTTTCAGGGGATATAAGGATTAACAATAATAATTGCCAAGTGCCAAAGCCATGACGCAACAAAAAAAAATGCCAAAGGTATGGAGAACATAGGAAAAACCATTGGAACTCAGCCACCATGAAAGCACCATTCATTCACGCCAAAGTTCCTTCAATGTCTCCCTCCCCCTATCTCTCTCTTGCTTTCTCTCCAAACAAGAATAAACAAAAGAAGCAGATCCATCAAAGAGAAGGAGGAAAAAATTAAAATAAAATAAGAAAGGCAGGGTTTAGAATGAAAGAGAAAATGAGTTCAAAGGCATTGTTCTCTTCCATTCTCTATTTCTTCCTCGTATCAACATTGGCCACTGCATCCCCATTCCTTTCAAGTACATTTTCCATCTTCACATGTTTTGCATTATTTTATTTTTCTAATCTTGCAAAGTGTCACGTATTAATTAAATAAATAATAGTTATACATTATTATTATTATTATTATTATTATTATTATTATTATTATTATATATTTGTTAATGTGGTTGAATTTTGTTTTAAGACAGATGATGTATTTGAGTCTGGAGTATCCAATGCCCGTTCCCTACTACAGGCTAAGAAAGGTAATTTATTACATTAGATTTTGCATAACCATCTCTATAATGTTATAACCTAGGTGATAATTGAAATGATAAGATAACACTTGGAATATAATTTGGAATTTGGATTAGCTTAAAATTTAGGTTATTAGTAATGTAACTCAACCAGATTAGGTAATCTTTTATTTGCAAGTAATTTAATCAAATTGTACCATTAATTTAGATGTCTTAGATAAAATAGGTATGCATCTTCAATTGATTTTCTTCCAATTGAAATGTAGGTAGTTTAAAGTTACAAAGTACCTGAAATCAAGCTGATTTTCTTGCTCATGCCAAGTTGTGACAAGTTTGTGTTTGTTATGCTTCGTTTTGTTGTTGAGTATCTTTTGTTGTCTTACTTGATGATAGATAGATAGATTAGAGTAGATTGGTGTAATTTGATCTTTATGCTTTGGAACTCAGGTTGTAATGATGCATCTCATTTCCCTTATGGGAGCTTCTAATGAGATTAAACTATCAAAAAAAAAAAAAAGTAATAAACATGTATAGAGATGTCATAATTTTGTTGGGTAGTCTCGCTCCCACTTTTTAATAGGTCTTGTTGGGTACTGCTTACCTAGCCGAACTCTTCGTGAGGAGGACGGGAACCTCCTCAAACTTGTTGGTGGGGAAACCTGCAAGAAATTTCGATACTCAAATCATTCTCAATGCAAGAGGTATAAGGATTAGGGATGCACGAGAAGCATTGCAAGAGGTGCACCGGGGTTTGAAACTTGGCGGAGGCCAAGTAGTGGATTTATATAGGAACCTATAATTTGTGTGTGAGTGTGTATTGTGTATATGTGTGTTTTGTGATGTAAAGGGTTGTTGTCCAATCCATCTGAACAAAAAGAAAAGGATTAGGGATAGATGTCAAATCTTGAGCGCAAGTTATTACCTCCTCTCTACTCTCTATAGTGTTTGGTAGGCGGAATTGTGAGATTCGCACTATCTTATCTAGGATGCGGATTGGATTTCTGGGACATGATCGAGATAGCTTCCCCTCTGGACAAGATACCCTATGTAAAGTTACCTTTGATCTAGAGGCGGTACATAAGCCCAATTCTCAGGTTGGGTCGTAATAGGTCTCATATCTCATTAAATAACAAAAGAGTGTGTCAACTCCATGTTCAAGAAAAATAAAGTACACCTATATCATGTTATCACTTATATTTGTATTAAGATTGAGCCTCTTTTTTGTTTTTTATTTTTGTATTTGTGTTGAAGTTTGTATATATATATTGAGGCTGAGCCTCATTTGTTGTTTTTTTTCCTCACTTTCTTTTGGAAATTTTGTGAGCAGTATATGCATAAAAAAACACAATTCTATGATACAGAGAAGATTTAATGAATAGAATGAAAATGTAGACATAAATTTAGTTTAAAAAAATAATAAAAATTAAATAACATAATTTTCAAAATAAAAATTTAACCTTTTATAACTTAAATTTTTTTTTTCTTCACCATTTTCATGTTGATTGTAGTATGCACCATGAAAAAAATATATATATTAAGTACACAAAACATTTTTCTTGTTGACAAAGTGAACTTTTTTATGTCGTATGATGTGCAGCATGTGGAGTTGACTTTGAGAATCAGAACTACACAATCCTAACAAGCCAATGCAAGGGACCACAATACCCACAAAATGTTTGCTGTGAAGCATTCAAGCAATTTGCATGCCCTTTCACTGATGAAATCAATGATATGTCAACAGATTGTGCCTCAGTCATGTTTAGTTACATAAACATCTATGGAAAGTATCCTCCTGGCCTCTTTGCTAATGAGTGCAAAGAAGGCAATCAAGGCCTTGATTGCAGCAATGTCAAAACAACTTCCAGTAACAGTTCCTCTGTTTCTAACTCTGCTCATTTTGTTACTCCTTATAACTCTATGTTGCTATTGGCCATTGCTGGTTTCATTGGTCTTTTGTTCCATTTTTTCTGAATAAGCTCTCTCTTATGTCAATTGGGTCAAGTTTTGTGTAACTATTATATAGCAACCACTATTTTTTAGTTCATAGTTTTCTTATCAAGATTGCTTTATCATTCTGTTTTGTTTATCTTTCTTGCTATTACAAATCGTGTTTACGGGAACCTATGTATCTTTTGTTTTTTTTTATATCTGATCAAATCTCACAAAAGTCCCAAATAGGGATTAGATGGAATCAGTAGAAACACAAGCATCAAAAGATAAAACCATAATTAAAAGCAAACATAAAACAACAAAAATATGTGAGATGTGAATAACTTGATATTATTTAGGTCAGTAAGGGAGATTCTACCATGCTTACTGGGAGAGCGTCTGCATATGCTGATAATATGCTGTCATTGTCACAGCTTCACGCGTGGGGTGTTGAGGGAAGGGAATGACATCAATGGAGTTAAAACTCAAAATGGCCCGAAATTTCAATCCTAACTCAATTTCGAATCGTAACTAACATTAGCCCCTGACCGAATCTCCGTTAACGCCGTGATGATGTGTCACGTTTTCTGGCACGCTGGCAGCCACTAAACGAGGCCGTTTTATTGTAAGGCAAACCCCAATTATGTAACGCCCCTCACCTTCATCTTCGTTCTCTCCTTCTTTCTATTCAACCTTGAAACCACGATCTCCATTAACAAATGCTGAAAGAGCTCGTCCGCTCCCTTCGTGACCCGCGATCGTCGCTGTGAGTTGGGAAGAACTTTCAGGGCACAATCGCATGCTCCGTCCAGGTTAGTTACTATCCCAGGCTCCTTGCAAAATGTGCATGCTCTGTTTTTTGTGAATGAAGGATGCTGGTGCTGCAATTGTTACGTTGTACTATAGTTGATAATGGAACTAATGTTAACTGTGTTTATCAATTTGGCAGTGTGGGTTCTTTGGTGAAAGTTAGGGTTTTTTTTTTTTTTTTAGCCGTTTACAACAAGAAGCAGGGAAAGGGTTAATGGCTACCAGGTCTTAAGATGGGTTTTTTAGAACTAGTTGTTGCATTTGTGCCCCTTTTTTCGGTTATATATATTTTTTCTAACCCTGATGATCCTGTATAAGCCCTTACAATATTTGATTTGATTGAAATTTATTTCTCTTTTGTGTGTGTGGTTGTGATAAAGAAGAGGAATCTGCACATTTTTTTTAAACAAATTAGCTTAACATGAATACATTTTGACACCCTGTTGCAGATACATTACTTCAATATGTTAAAGTTGAGTTAGTTTATTCTTTTGTGAAATAAGCTGATGTGAAGATAAGCATACATTTTTGCATATAATACCTTAGTGAATATAGGTGATTACATTATAAGTTTGAAAAAGTTTTCTATTAATAGAGTACTCAAGTGGTTTTTAGTACTCCTTTTATTTTCTTTAATGTTCATGCGTTAGTTTTAATTTTGTACTTATGATCATGCCAAATTATGATCAATTATAATCTTCTTTTAAAGTTAACTAATATTACATTATAAGTTTAATTCCCTTTGACCAGCATTTGTAAATTAAAATATGTGTTATCTGTCATTCATCTTAAATCACATGTACCTGAAGAGAATCACCTATATCTTAAAGTTAAGATTACTTGAATTTGGGTTGATTTCTTTTTGTTGTTGGAGCACTGTGGTTCTGTTTTTGTGCATAATACGTAAGAGTTACTGATTGAATATAGCATGTGTTAAATGATGGCTTATCGTTTAATGTCGTTGCAGATGGTTTATTTAACACTAGTCTATCATTATGGAGGCAGCTTGGATCGCCTAGACAAAGACACACTAGATGTCTTTGCCGTAAGAGATCGCCCATGGGGATGAAGCCAGTGGCCCAAATCTTGAACGGGTGCTTCAGTCAGAGATTGATCTGACTCAACCTTCTTACTTACAGCCAGATCAAGTTGCTTCTTGCTTCTTAGTGCTGGGACAACTTCACATTTGTAAGCCATCTACAAAATGATCTCCATTCCAGACTTCCAACCACCTAGGAAGAAATAGAGCATCTAGTTACCAACTGGATTTTTTTATTTTTTACTGCTCTTATTATTGTGTTTTTTGAAGTGGTTGTTTTGTTGTTATTTAGCTAGTGGAAGTTTGTGAGAGAATGTTAACGGAATTCATGTTGGATATAATGCACTTTAGGATATGTTTTGTTTGATGGTAATGTACACATCAAACCCTTTTTGGTTTGGAACAGCCTAAAACATTGCTAACAATGATTTAAATGGTAATGGAATACTTAATGGAATACTTTGTGAACAACTTTGCAGTTTGCACAACTTCCATTTTCTTAATTATAATTAACTGTTATTAATTTTATCTAATTACGTAACAAATTTTTGTCTCCACCATTTGCACAAATCTGGAAAGGATGAACATAACATTTAAAAAATGCACAGGCTTTAATTTACTTCTGATTTGTAGAGGTTCTAATCTACTCCATGTTCGAACTATTTTTTCTTTCAATACCATAATCATTACATTCCAACCACTTCACAACAACACATACATAAAACTTTATACAAAGTTAACAACATCTGAACTTTTGTTGCCTAAATCAAGAACACACCCAACCACCACAAGCACAAATAGTAGAAAAATTACAGTTAACACAGCAATCCATCTTCTTAACTTTCTAATGTCATCTTCCACATTAGTAATCCTTCATCTTAAATTTTTTTGGCAAAATCTGTTCCATCTTGACTGTCATATTTTCCAACCATGCCATCATTTTCTTCAAAATTTGCACACTTAAAAGAAGCCACACCACCTCTTCCCATTTGTCTTAACCCATGAAATAAACCAAAAATAAAATAAAATTAACAAAATTGCAGTATAAGAGACCCACTAGTAGAATGATTTGGGAAGAAGAAAAGTCAGTACCGTAACAATAATCAAAACTCACATTATAATTTTGGCATCCAAAGAAGGGTCTCTCTGAACTTTTCTAGAACAACAAAGAACGAGTCTCATCCCACAATTGCACCACCAGGGAACCTTACCAGATCTTGCTCGATTTCGGCTCCTTGCGAAGCTCCCATGTGAACGCGACCTGCTATAGCTCCCAAAAGCAAGGCTGCTGCTCCCCAACATCACCGCCGACACTTCTCACCATGAAGCCAAGCAATCAATTTCGTTAGGGTTTTTATTAAAGGGAAGTGGCCAAAATGAGCAACTAAACAAATTTGCCAGCTCAAATAACTGCCACATGCCACCCAATCTGCCAGCGTGTCAGAAAACGTGACACGTCATCACGGCGTTAATGAAGATTCGGTCAGGGGCCAACATGAGTTACGATTCGTAATTTCAGGATGAAAATTGAATAACTCTAAATTTCAGGGATCAATTTGAGTTACGATTAAAATTTCGAGGGTCATTTTGAGTTTTAACTCGACATCAGTGGGGCTTTGTTACAGGGAAGGCAAAGGAAGTAATAACAGAAATGCTTTGGCACTAATTACTTGGGCCTATATTTGGGCCATGTGTTTTTGGGCTAGGGAAAAAGAAGATAATGATGTAGAGATAAATCTATTGATTCAAGTAAAAGAGAAAAATTCTACTGATTTAAAGAGATACTTGTAAGTTTAATTTTGATATTCTAAATACATAAAATATTTTTATGCGTATCTAATTAAATTTATGTTGTTAAATAATTATTTAATAAATAATAGATCTAAAAGTTAACTACTTTTATTAAAGTAATTAATTTTATATAAGATTTTTTTTTATATTTATAATATATCAAAATTAATTTAATAAAAAACTTAAATATAATGTTCTCTACTTTCATCTTCCATTTCTCTTTTTCTTACCCTTTTCTCTTTTCTTCAACTGGAGCTTGTCCAACAAAAAGTTCTCCATACTGGATAATGGATATTCATACTCCCCATGCCCATCACCCTTTTTACTTTTCCTTTTTTTTTCTGCTCAAATAAGTAGACATTTATTTTTTAATCTGAATTAGTAGATATTTTTGGTTGACAAATAAGTAGAATTTATCTTCTGCATCATTATTTTCTTTTTCCCTAGCCCAAAAACACATGGCCCAAATATAGGCCCAAGAAATTAGTGCCAAAGCATTTCCGTTATTACTTCCTTTGCCTTCCCTGTAACAAAGCCCAACTGATGTCATTCCCTTCCCTCAACACCCCACGCGTCAAGCTGTGACAATGACAGCATATTATCAGCATATGCAGACACTCTCCCTGTAAGCATGGTAGAATCTCCCCTCCCGGTAAGTTATCATGACATTGTTTGATCCTTGTAATAAATGTTACATAGCGAGACAAAGTTTTATTGGTTTTAGACATAAACCTGTCATAACTTGTACCACAATTATACAAATGAATTTGTTTCATTGGCAAAATTAATCTGTTTTGCTTCTTTTATCTTGTCATTTGAACTGTGTTCATGACTTAATATGATTCTTGAAAATGGTAAAATATTATTAAATCATGATAAGTAGCCAACTTTTTTAAGATCACATAGAAATTCTACCAAGGATCAAAGGACCACTATGTGAAAGAGCAAGAACAAACTTTATATCATTGTAGCATATTGTTGTATTAACATTTGATTGTGCTATGAGTTACATCACCCTTTTGAAGTTGAAGGTGATCCAATAAGGTGGCAACTATGATTTGTCAATTGCTGAATTAAGATAGTTGATATTTAAGATGCAAGTTGAAAGAGTGGGGTTTGCCACTTAGAAAATTTAGTGGTCTGAAATATGGTTCTCATCACTCTCATGTTTATCTTCTAATTTCACCCTAACATTATATGTTTATTATTTATTTTATTTTATGTCTGTGCCAATTAAAGAAGATTTAATTCGATGACGACTAAACCTCACAAAATAATCAAAAGGTAAATAATTTTTTGGGGAGAAGAATAACAAATTAAAATTATTGTACCTACATATCTGATCTGGTAAATATTAAAATCATGGTGATTGGTGGAGATTTAATCAGTTGGTGGTGTTTGCAATATTCAAAATGTGCGGCTCGTAGTCATAGCTTTTTTTTTTTTTTGGAAGGCTCTTAGTCATAGCTATTCCATAACAATTACCAATCATGTTACGTGTGTATAAAAATTAATTTCTAAATCGGTTATTAATATATAAAAAAAAAGTAATACTACATGTATCATTGTATACATTCTCATACACGTCGTTTAACAATATGAAAAATATAAATATTAGTATAAAAATAGAAATTTTTCTGTACTAATGTTTATATTTTTCCGTATTGCTAAACGGTGTGTATGAATGTGTATAAAAAATTAAACAACAAATATATATATATATCGGTAATGCTATATGTACACTTCTTTTTGGTGTACACCTCCAACCAAGTTCCAAACGAATAGATTTTTATATATACAACGAACATATTTTCATAATTAACATGAACAGATTTTAAAACATGTTCGTTTGCTTTTAAAAATCTGTTTGTTCTAGTAGTAAAATTATGTTCGTGCACGAACAGAAATCTATATATACAACGAACATATTTTATAGTTGACACGATCAGTTTGTTTTAAAAAATCTGTTCGTTCTAATAATAAAAATCTGTTCGTTTAGGACTTGGTCGGAGGTGTATAATATATATAAAATAATAATGGATAAAAAATATAAATATTTGTTATGCACGTTCAAGTCCATGTGTTAACTGAATTTGTCAAATATAAGACTTTTAGCTGATATAAATAAGTTGAAGCATTCCTATCTAATTTCTCAAATGGCAGAGTAACTTGCGATTGGTCCTTCAAAAGGGGCACCCCTTTAATTGATCATTATTTTATATTATTTATTGGTACATATATCTATCTTTAAAGAAAAACAAAAGATCGAAAAAAGAATAGAAGGTAATTTAATGGAGCTAAATATATATATAATTGGTGGCAATAGCTTTTGGATAAGTTATTAAGCCATCATCATGCCATCACCATCATCATTCATATCATGTCTACCTCACGTGGCACTCGTTTTCAAAGATGATCATCTTTCACATTTTGGCCATTGAATTAATTAAGCACCTTTTGTCAAGCAATTGTTTTCTTATTTCGGCTTTGTCCAAATGTTAACCAACTTGTTTGTTTGATTCTATAAGGAAGTTGTACCTCCATGCTCCATGATCATTCCAACGTTCATGCAAGTCATGTCTTCAAAAACACATCATCCCTTTGGAGGTTTCTGATTCAATTTCCATCCCCATATTATATATATATACATTCCTTTCTCATTTCATTTTCATTTCAAGTTAGACTTTCTCTTTTTCTATTTTACTACAATTGGAATCTATAGTTTTGATATTATGTGAGTTTAAATGTATCTGATATATTTATGTTTCACCTTTTTTCCAAATTTTTTATTTCTAAATTTCTATCCATATACTCTTCACCATGTCAAGTGAATCGTCGTGGTCGACAAATTATAATAAAAGAAATCATGTATGCAAGAATACCTTTAGTCAATGATTCTTTTATCATTTCCCATCATAAATGTCATGAGAATTGAATCGGATTGATCGGTTCAATCGGAACCAATTTATGGGTTCAATTTGATTTTAGTCAAAAACTATTTTTTAAAAAAATTAGTCAAACGGGTAAAAAAACCAGTGAAGCAATAACTAATTTAACTTTTTATATATAAAAATAATTTTTATTTTTTATTATATTTTAAATAATTTTATTATATATATAAATAAATTGGATTTGATCTCGATTCAGACCATTAAATATTAAAACATTTACTCTACCGATTCAAATAATGAAGGGGTTCTCATAATCTTTGGCATCACCATACATCTACATGCACCCTCTAGGTAGTCTTCCATCCTATGCGGCAAAATTTTCAAATTTTATATATAAATGATTCCAAAACAAAAAATTTAACACAAAATTTAAATAGCAAAAAGAACGGAGGGGAATTAAGGAACTTGCCTAATCAAAAGGAAACGGATATAATAATAATAATAACAATAATAATAATAATAATAATAATAATATGGAGTACAAGTGTAGAACATCACTATCATCACCTGGAAAGTTAAGAAATTGAAAGTTTTTTCGAAACCAACAATTTTTGGGTGTCGTCACGTGTGTATGAATGCATGCCTTGTCTTGTGGGGGAGCCAAGGTGGAAAATACAAAACCTCTGTGATACATGATAAGATCAACTTGTGCGTATGATAGTAGTTATGAATGAATATGGTGGGATGATATTGATTGTTCCATAGTGTCTAGAAAGTTAACTGTCCCAATGGATTATTTTCACCACTAGGGTAGGTTTAATAAAACCTTTTGATTAAGTGTTTCGTCCTAAAAAGTAAAAGTTGTTCTTTTTTATTTGGAAACTCAAAAGGATAAGAAGTTTTTGGCTATGTGCTTTTAAGTTTTAAGAAACATTAAAAAAGAGTTATTCAGAGTTATTTTTGGCTTTTCAAAAGATAAAAAATTAATTAAACTTATATTTTAATTAAAAAATCAATTTTACCCATAGTTTAATTTTAATTAATACAAAGTGTACTAACAAAAAATTGATTCGAATAACTCTTAACTATATTTATCAAACTTTTTATGTATGATTTCTATTTATTAAGAGCTAATTTTGAATTGTTTTATCAAACAATTATGTCATAGTTCTCTGAAAAGTCATGGCTTTATATTACCGAACCAAAATGACTCAAAGTTCTTTGTGGAATCCACTTACTTTGTATTTGCTATTATCACTGTTGGAAAACGGAAGTACCAAAACTAATTTTCTCACAACATGTGCAATTAAATAGATAACACCAAATATACTTCAAATGGTAAATAATAGTGCAAAAATTAAAAACAATAGACACCAGAATTTTTATCGTGGACAAACTCTCAAAAGATGGACAAAATATTCACGAGACCTATTCCAGCAAAATCTTCCACTATCAATAATAATTGGTAAATAATCAATTTTTCTAGTAGCACTAGGGTATCTCAACAATCAACAGAATACATCATCAAAACTGATGGAATCAACATAAATCATCCATAAAGTGGGTATCTCAAATCAGACACAAGAGGAAGCAATAACACTAGCAAGTTATATCCTAATGTTCAACGCTACACTAGGAATAACATACTAAAATTTTGTAAGAAATGGAGCAAGTTTACCAAGTCAAGATATATACGTTGGAACTACCCTTTTTCCCAAATTCTTTTTCTCTTCAACGGCAGAACTTCCCTTTCTCGCCTCTATCTTTTTTTTCTTTCACTCTTCTCACACTCTAACCATATTTGCCTTTTCTTTATTTTGGGTTATAAGTGTGTGGGTCCCACTTGAGTTGGCGACCCACTAACAAATCTCCCCCTCATCGACTCAACTGGGATTAGGCTGCTCTACAAAGTCTGCCTTCTCTTGCATGAATCAAACTTAATCGTAGGTAAACTCTTAGTCATCATATCTGAACCATTGTCGTCAGTATGGATTTTCTCAAGTGTATATTTCTTTATCTCAAGCGCTTGACGTATCCAATGATACATCACCTCTATGTGCTTTAATCTGGAATGAAACATTAGATTTCTACTGAGATGGACAACATTTTGGCTATAACAAAATAACAAAAACTTCTCTTGATTGATACCTAACTCTTGTAGAAATTCTTCATCCACAAGAGTTCTTTAGAAGCTTCAATAACAACAATGTATTCAGCATTTGTTATAAACAAGGCAACACAATTCTGAAATCGGGATTGCCATGACACAACTCCCCCTACAAAAGTCATCATATAACCAGAAGTAAACTTCCTAGAATCAAAATCACCAGTCATGTCTGCATCTGTGTAACTAACAAACACATGTTGACTACTTCCAAAGCATAGACATACTTTAGAAGTACCATTAAGATATCTGAGAATCCACTTCACTGTTTGCCAGCGTTCTTTACCAGGATTAGAGAGAAAACGACTAACAACTCAACAACATGAGCAATATCCGGTCATGTGCAAATTATAGCATATATCAAACTGCCAACTGCATATGCATATGGAATTTTCTTCATTTCTTCTTTTTCTTTCTCACTTGTAGTACATTGCTTTGAGCTCAACTTGAAATGACTTGCGAGTGGAGTATTGATCGGTTTGGAATTACTCATGTCAAACCCCTCTAAAACCTTCTCAATGTACTTCTGCTACAATAATCACAGTTTTCCATTCTTCTTGTCACGAGTAATCCTCATGCCAAGGATCTTCTTTGTCAGACTTAAATCCTTCATAGCAAAAGATTTTCTCAAGTCTTTCTTCAGACTTTCAATCTTCTTTGTGTCATGACCAACAATCAGCATGTCATCAACATAAAGCAAGAGAAATATAAAATTACCATCAGAGAATTTCTTGACATAAACACAATGATCAGAAGAGATCTTCCTATACCTACGATGGTCCATAAAAGAATCCAACTTCATGTACCGCTGCCTTGGAGCTTGCTTCATCCTGTATAAGCTTTTCTTCAATTTGCAAACAAGATGCTCATTTCCCTTAAACGCGAAATCATCTGATTGCGCCATGTAAATTTCTTTGTTTATGTCACCATGAAGAAATGCAAGTCTTCACATCAAGCTGCTCAACCTCCAAATTCAAACTAGCTGTTAATCCGAGTACAACTCGAATAGATGACATTTTCACCGCCGGTGAGAAAATCTCTTCAAAGTCAATACATTTCTTTTGTTCAAACCCTTTCACAACCAATCGAGCTTTGTACCTTGGCTGTGAGACATTTTCATCTATTTTCATTTTGAATACCCATTTATTCTTGAAAACTTTCTTACCCATCGGCAACTTCACAAACTTAAAAGTATGATTTTCATGCAAGGATTTTATTTATTCTTTCATGGCCTTTAACCAATCTTTATGCTCATCAAACATAGCTTCTCGGTAGCTCTATGGCTCTCCCATCTCAGTGTTCATCACATACTCATGAGGAGAGTATCTCTGAGAAGGATTGTGCTCTCTAGTAGATCTTCTCAATTGAGACTCAGCTGGTGGTTCTTTTACATCTGGTGGAACTTCTGCATCTGGCACCTCAGGTTGAGGTGTAGGATCACCATGCAAACCATCACCGCCATTATCAACTTGTACATATCCCCCATCAACAGGAGGACTAGTAGAAGAATAGGCTCATCATTAACAAAACGTCTAAAAATTGTTGTTGGCTTATCTGTATTATCAAAATCTTAAAAAGTTTGGTCTTCAAGAAAAATCACATCTCGGCTTCTAATTATTTTCTTTCTCTTATTAGGATCCCATAACTTGTAACCAAAGTCTTCATGACCATGACCATAACACATGAACATACACTACTTTGAATTCCCATCAAGTTTGGACCTCTCATCTCTTGGAATGTGAATGAAAGGCCTGCTGCCTAACACTCTCAAGTAATTGTAAGAAACATCTTTTCCTTTCCAGAATTTCTTTAGAACACCACAACCTAGTGGAACTGAAGGAGAATGGTTGATCAAATCTACTACAGTCCTCATTGCTTCACCCCAAAAGGATTTTGGCAACTTTGCATGAGAGAGCATACACTTGACCCTATCATTGATAACAACTCCATTATGCTGATGAGTCTTAGGAACTGTCTTCTCAAGATTAATCTCATGTTCTTTGCAATACTCTTCAAATGAACCCCTGTATTCACCACCATAATTTGATCTACTTGAACACATTTCAACTTCTTTCATGTTTCCCTTTCAACACTTGCATGGAAGTGTCTGAAAATATCGAACAGCTGGTCTTTAGATTTCAAAACAAAAGCCCACACTTTTCGAGAATAATTATCAATAAAAGTAACAAAATATGTTGCACCTCCTAGTGTTTTAGCATTCATAGTGCAAACATTAACGTGAACTAAATCTAGGACATGTGATCTCCTATGAGGTCCAAAACTATGAAATAATACTCTAGCATGTTTTCCAACAAAACAATGAGTGCAAGTATTTAAAGTTGTACCTTTTACTGGAAGTGAGTGTTTCTTGATTAACACATTGAGTCATTTCTCACTCAAGTGGCCAAGATGCATATGCCATAGATCAGAAGAGGAATCATCAGTTACATTCATCTTTTCTTTGCACAACTTTGCTTGCAACTGGTAGAGAGTAGAGTGATTGTTGTCCTCTTTAACAACAATGAGAGCCAATTTGGTATCTTGTATTTTCCACCACCAAAGGAAGTGAAATAACCTTCTTGGTCCAAACAGAGAATCAAGCAGATTGGACTAGGAGTGCAGCGATGACAAAGACAGAATTGCAGGGAAATGCATGAAAATCCACAGGAGCAAGAAGAGAATGATGCAGAGTCCATTTAGAGGTTTCACAATCCTAGTGTTTTGGATGACCACTTTTATTCATTTTGAAAGATCAATTTTATCAATAATGATAAGTTTTATTTTTTTAGATAATTTTTTTTTCAATTTTAGATAATATATTTTATTTATTTGGATGATTTATTTTTCAATTTTTTATGATTAATTTTATTTTTTTGAATAATATTTTTTAATTTAAAATATCACTTTTTGTTAGCTATTATGTGCTGATATTATATTAAAATGTAACCAAAGAGCAACTCCAATGGTTACAAATGTTGAGTTCCTCTTTTGCTTTTTTTTTTTTTTTTTTTTTTTTAA
>JASCZI010000028.1:57948-76118 GCA_036250425.1 Stylosanthes scabra
ACCATTAGAGCTAAAAAAAGGCAGCCGAGGCAATAGCTTGACTGGAAGATCTGATGGCCTCTGAATGTAGCTGTACCGGGTTCGATTCCCAGCATAATTGGTGTGATGTCCAAAAACAAAAAGCTACAAAAAGAGACGATGAGAGAGAATGGTGAGTGAGTCTCTCTTTGGAGGGACGATGAGAGACAAGATTTTTGTGTTTTTAATATTAAAAATAATAAATGATTCTATTATTAAATAATAAAACTATAAAAATGTTAGTTATATATTAAAATCAATAACTAAAATTGATATTATGCATTTGTATAAACATATATATACTTTAAATTATTTTTAATATATATTTTATATTTTAATATATATAATATATAATAGCCAATTTTAATAGCGAATTTTAATATATACATAGTATAATTAAAAATATATTAAAATTTATTTAAACCTCAATTACGTGTGTATTCTTTATTGTGTGTATTATTGTTATACTTTTTATGAAATAATTTAAAATTTTTCATATATTAGTTATTTTATAATTTTTAATTTTTCTAATTCACAAATTTTAATAGTATTATTGTTAAAAAATAATGTCATTTATTAAACCCAATAATTATTTTTGCATATTTATTATTTTATAATTATGAATTATTTCATCATTTATAAATTTTAATAATATTTATGTAAAAAATATATTAATTTATATTTATTTTAATTAATTAAGTAAGTGGGGCCAAATAAGGACCAAAGTTTTTTTTTTGTTTTCTTAAGGTATTTTTCAACTTAACAGGTCGAGACAAATCCTCCATAAATTTGTGCTCCATTTAAGAGTTTGCTGCTAATCATTTAAGGGTCTGCTGCTAACCACTAGGTTGCTGTATGCATAAGACGGTATTTGAACCCCCAACACTTGTTTAAACGGACTAGTGAACTAATCACTAGACCAATCCAAAATAATTGATATGAACAAGGTTAATTCCGAAGTTTGAATTTTTATCTGTATAGTTAATTTTTAGGACAGATCGGCCAAAAATAGAAACTTGAGAGTTCCACACACTGGAGTTGATCTAATGCTTTGACACATTAGCAATAGCAAAAGTGCAAAACTCAAGAATCACCTTTTGCTCAAGTTTTATTCCCCCTTAGAATTTTCTCAGCAATCATGTGGACACTGGCAATCTGTCATCAACGCATTAAACAAATACAATTGAGAATTGACTCTCTCTTAACAAGCTGTGCATGTGACGGGTCCAACTTGTTAACATCTAACACCCTTGATGCCATGCTTTCCCCGAAACAAAACAAGGACCAACCAAACAATAATAAAACTAAAATAATTAATATCGCCCTTAAAAAATTCCCAACCACAAAATTAGATTAAAAAAAAAAACAACATAAGAGGGATGAAATCTCTTTCTATTTTATTATTTCATGGAAAATTCAGATAGAAGAATCACAAGAAACACAGCATAAGTTCAGGTAATTAATAAAAAAAAAAACCAATAACAAGAAGAGCGTGAAAACAAAACAATCCCGCAACAATACAATTTTCAATTTCTCTCTCTCAATTTCTCCTCCTAATTATAATAAATCCTAAAAGAAATGAAAAAAGTTAATTTTTTTCCATGGTTAAAAAGATTGAAGGGGCTAAAAAGGTGTATTTAAAAATGAAAAAAAAAAAGAACTACAAAGGATTGAGCAAGAAACTTCGAATGTTTCATCTGTGAGCAGTGATTAGGGTCTCAATGAAGCGCAACCCATCGAATCTTGGCGCAAATTTCTCCGTCGAAGTCGAAGAAGGAGAAGAAGAGCTTTCATGGCCCCTCTGAGACCCACCATCCTACGAAGAAAGGAAGCACCAGAATCAGAATACGAAAACCAGTAACATCGAAAATCATAAAGTTTAAAACTTTTCGGTTACATGTCTCAGATCCCCATTGTTTCGAAGCAGAATTTGAAACAGACAAGGGCGAAAGGCAGTACCTGAATGGAGATGTGAGTGGAGGAAGAAACAGAGACGGCAGTGGCGGACGCGGCGGCGACGGAGGCTGCGAAGAGACTTGATTTCTTCATCATGCTATGAGGGACGAGTTGTTCGGGAAGGAGGAGAGCGTGTTTGGCTGCCGAGAAAATAAAGATAGATTTTCGCAGGAAAATTGGAAGGAGAGAAAAAAGAGAGAGAAAGAGAAAGAAAGAGATGATTTTTGGTGAAGCGCGTGTTTTGTGACGGCTTATATATAGGGTAGGGGGGAGGAAAGAGAACGGGGCAACGGGAAAGTCATTATTATTCATTAAAGATGCTCTCTCATTTGTGAATTGTAATGTGCCTCTCTGGACAGAGCTGTGTAAAGTGTAAACAATAACATAGTGAATTAGTGATAGTAGCAATAACTGATTATTTACTTTCTATTTATTAATTAATTAATGATTAACAATTACGCGGCAACTATTTCTTCAGCATTTTAAAAAGAAGCTAACCACAAAAACGTTTTCTCGTTTTTCTAGCTATTTTCACTTTATGTTAAAAATAAAAAGAATATATATTCAAATTAGTCCTAAAAAATTTTAAGAGGGGCATTTTGATTTCTAATAAAATTAATTATTATATTCAGTTTTGCTAGATGTACATATAAACACATGAAATACACAAGTGTATATATATATATATATATATATATATATAATTGTTCATATGAGGGAGTGATTAATTAGGATGTGTTTATGTGTTTTATGTGTACATCAATATTAATTGTATTATATTAGTCCCAACATTAGTAGATGTTAGAAATTTTGATTTCTAACGATATTAATTACTATATTAATCATTAATATTAGTGAATGTTAAACACTTTAATCATTCATTTATCTTCTCTGTCAACTATTAACGGTCTGATTCGACGTGACATGCTCAGTGACATTGGACAAAACTTTAGAGGGACCAAGCAGTTTCACGTGTTACGTCGAATCAAACCGTTAATGGTTGACAAAGAAGATAAATAAATGACTAAAGTATTTGACATCCACTAATGTCGGGGACAAATCTAGTAATTAATTTTGTTAGGGACCAAAATGTCCAACGTCTACTAATGTTGAGATTAATTTGATAATTAATTTTATTAGGGACCAAAATATCGTTAAGACTAATTTATATATATATATTCAAATTAAAAATATTTTAAAATGAGACAATAATCTTCAGATTTGAAGAAAGATTTCTTTTTATAGGTAGTGAAAGACAATGCTTATGTAACTTTTGTGGGGTAAATATAATGCATGGGACTTGATATTTTTAAATGGAGACGGTTTTTTCGGTTAAATACTTTTCTTATTTATTTAAATATTTTGAACAACAATATAAACCAAAAAATATATATTTTTGTACGGAATAAATTGGAGACATTTTTTTTCATTTAACCTTAAAATGAATTAATAAACGGCCAATTTAATAACTAAAATGTGATATTTGGATAATTATACGACATTATTACAAAATACGCATAGAGCGAAAACCATTTAGAGTGTGAATTGTAAGTGTATCTTAAAATTGTTAATTGTTAGCTAATTTTTACATTATTAAAGATAATTGAAGAGATCTTAATAAGGGAATGTGATCAACAAGCTTTTGGAATAAAAACGGAACATGAAATTTTTATTTGGGATAAAAATTTTGGGCTAGGAATGAGACTTCTATTTTATATCTAGTTTTAGCTCAATATATTCTAGTAAAAAGTTTCTTTTTTCAAGATAGAAATTATTTTATTAAAAATAAAGTAGAAGATGATCCATAGGAGGATTACAAGCAAAGCAACATATATAGTTGAAACTTCCAAATAAATATCAGACAACAATCAATTGTAATAAAAGAAAATTAGTTAGAAGGGAAAGTTCATCTCCAACGCATATTTCTAGTTAAGATATGAACTGTATTCACAATCCTTGAAGGCGTGCTACGGGTGCTCTAAAAAGTTAAGCTATTGCGAGACTTCCAAATTTGCCAAACAAGACAAGCTGCCAATTCCATCTTCCTTTTCCCTCAATTTCTGATCAGAGCTTACAAATAAATTTGAACCACCATTTCCAGAAATCTTCAACATGCAGCGATTGTGGTAGCTCGGTAAATTGCAAGCTTTTGTCAGACTCCAGACAACTCAAGAGGCAGTGAAACACAGTCTCAAGTTCCATTTCACATCGAAGGCATTATGGATTCATCGAATGAAAACGGGTATGAATCGTTTGTTTCACAGCAATTCCTTCATATATTATTTTTCATAGAAAATTTTTTATTTTAGGTTCACAATTAATACTCCACATACTAAACCAAAGTTCCTTGCCTCTATACTACTCATGCATGAATTCAATTGAGGAACGAAAGAAATTGAAGGCCAAAGCATAACCAAGCACACTTTGTATGATCCGTTCTTCGACCGAGACCAGGTAAGGATATCATTTCCAACTGAAATATTTGTATTAAGAACTGTTGTTGCTTCAAAATTTAGTTCCATTGTCTAGTAGGTAGCATGAGATCTGAAACACATTCTAAGTTAGCTTTTAGCAGTATAGGCATATTAAGAAAGGAGAATAATTATGGACCCAATTATCTTCCCTAATCCGTATTGAAGTACCTCTCCCAACCTTCTATCAGATTCCTTTCTCCAAAAATTTACTTCCTTCCATAACACTTCTCTAACCCCAAAAGTGGATTGGAACCAATTTCTTCTCTGAGAAGGTTACAGAATCCAAAATACTTGCTTTGAAGACTTTGTATATCAGTAAATGTGATTTAGTTAAGAGCCTTCATTCTTGCTTAGCAAGTATAGCCAAATTAAACGCACGCAAATCTTTAAAATTAAACCCACCTTGATTCTTAGGTCGACAAGTAACACGCCAACTGACCCAATGCATTCTCCTCTCCGAACCACGTTGTCCCCATCAAAACTGCATCATAGCTTTCTGAATTTATTCAACAAGAGATTCAGGAAGTTTAAAACAACTGAGCGTGTAACTAGGAACTGCAAAAGCAACAACCTTAATTAACCTTAATTAACACTTCTCTTCCACTAGGAAACAATAGGGATCCCTTCTAATGTTGGAGCTTTTGAACCAGTTTAGATCTTTGCACAATAGATGGTTAGCCTAGATACCTGTCTTGATTACCAACATGAGGAACGGATAAAATATTGGCTAAATCATCACGAATATGGATCAGTGTGTTTCGCCTGAAAAAAATCGAAGACTTATCAAGATTAACAACTTGACCACTAATCTCCTCATACACCTGTAAAAAGTGTAGTAGGTTCTGGAAATCATCAACTGTAGCTTTATTGAATAAGATAGAATAATCTGTGAAAAACAAATGGCTGACTTTAGGACATCTACTGTTAAGTCTTAAACCAGAAAACTCCAATCTCTATTTTCCTCTGTGGAGCAGATGAAATAGACCATCTGCACAAAAATGAAAATAAATAAGGGGATAGGGGGATCGCCTTAACGCAATCCTCTATATGGTTTAAAGAAACCATGATGTTGTCCTTCCAAAGTAACAAAGTATGCGACAATAGTCACATATATCTTGATCCAACCAATCCATTGATCATAGAACCCCATCTTCTTCATCACTACCCAAATGAAATTCCATTCAACTTTATCGTACGCTTTATTCATATCTAGCTGGAGAGCTAGATCAAAATCCCCATTTTTCTTATCCTTCAAAAAGTGCATAAACTCATGAACAATTGAAATGATGTTACTAATCCGTTGGCCCTTAATAAATGCACTTGTGCGTCACTGATTACTCTACCCATAATTCCTTGTAGTCGCACACCATAATCTTGAAAATTATTTTATACACGCACTAATGGAAAAAACAACAGTCTTTATTTCTTTCTTTGTCCAAGACACCTATTTATCTGAGCATTCACTTTAATCGGGATTCCATCAATTTCTTAATCGGGATTCCATCAATTTCCTCCGTAGGATTCTAGGGTTGCTACAAGCAAACAATTCCTCAAAATAAACATGGCAGCAGCAACAATCTCATGTGGCTCCAAAGCTACATTACCTCTTCTATCATCAAGAGCTTGAATTTTACTCCTTCTACTATGGGATTGAAATTTGGAATAGAAGTATTTTGTGTTTCGATCTCCCCAATTAAGCCGTTGAATTCGAGATTTTTCCTTCGAAAACTATTCTTCTTGCTCCAAAGCATCCTCCAACTTGCCCTCAAGCACCCAAATAGTGATGCCATTAGCTAACATCCCTTTTCCTTTTCTTCCTCAATTCTGCCCTGGACTTGCTGAATTTTAACCTGTGAGTTTGAACACGAGCTCTTCTGCCAATCTACAAGCTTGTGTCAACAAAGTTTCAATTTTTCAGCTATTCTAAACATAGGAGATCTGATGATTTCACTATTTCATGCCTGCTTTACCAAATTCACCACTTCCTTTCCATATCACACCATCGTTCTTGAAAGCGAAACCTCCTTTTATCTTTCCTATCCCCCAGCCTCGAACTAATTATCAATGGCTCGTGACCAGAACCGGAGTCATCCAAATGAGAAACAAAAGCAGCAGGGAATGAGTTTCTCCGAGCTAAGGTAACTAGAGCCATGTCAAGTCTTTCCTTGATGAAATTCCTTCCAAATTGTCAATTAATCGATGTTTACTTAGGCCCTTCATATCCCATGTCCACCAAACCTCCAAAATTGATAAAGTCATTAAACTGAAAAATAGAGGAAGCTGACTTCATCCCACCTGCCTTCCTTTTCGTAATAGGCTTTAATAGCATTAAAATTCCCAACTACCATCATCTCTGGATTCCCACAATTAATCATTTGACACAACTTATTAAATTGTGACCCTCTCCTACTTTCCTCCGTGTCTAGGTGAACACCTAACACCTCTCATTTGTGCTGATTTTGCTTATCCTCCCAAACAAGGTGAATAAAGAATTTTTTTTTGTCATGAATTGGATAACCCCCAATCATAGGTATCACAACACACACAATTTCTTTCATAGGGTTTGAATCCCTATGCAGCATTTTAAGAGACTAAAGATCTTATCACTTGGACATTGACTCAGCTACAATATAGAACTCTTCAAACTCAACAGTATCACTAAGACACAGTCTTTCCACACCACTGTCAATCCTCCCTATAAACCATTAGGATCCAGTGTGAAACAAGAATTGAATCCTACACTACTTAAAATACTCTCCACTTTATTCCGGTAAAAAGTTAAGAAAGAAATTATGTTATATTTATTAAGATTAAAGTTGTCTTTTCCATCCTTTCAAAAATAAAAGTTGTCTTTTTCATGTTTTTATAAGAGTATTTATTATTATTTTGAACAAGTAATAAAGTTATAATCAGGACCACATTGCTTGGGCCTCCTCTCATGATGGTGCCTTCAATCTCAAATCAGCTTATAATCTCTTACATCCTCCTGAGTCAAATAAGGATCCTATCTTTAAACTTATTTGGCGTTGGCGAGGTCCTGAAAGAATTAGATTTTTTCTTTGGCTTCTTGCCCATGATGTTATTTCGTCTAACTCTGAAAGAAAAAGACAGCATCTTACACATGATCCCAGCTGCTCGAGATGCTCCTATGCAAATGAATCTTCCCTCCACATCTTACGTGACTGCTCTTTTGCTTCTGCTGTTTGGCATGGGATCCAACCACCTTTTACATATGATTGCTTCTTCAGGTGTGCTAATAGAGACTGGCTTACTCTTAATTTGTCAAGATCAGATAATTGGCCTGTCTACTTTGGTGTTACAATCTCATCCCTTTGGTTTTATCGAAACAAACTCATTTTTGAAGGAAGCAATATTACTGTAACGGAAGCTATTCACTCTATCAACGCTAGAAGCTTGGACATTATTAACAATTCACTCTACTCTACTCCAGTTGGAAAAAAAGAGACTCCAAAGAATATGCTTGTCCGTTGGTGTCCTCCACCAGAAGGTATTATTAAACTCAATGTTGATGGATCCTTCTTCAGTCATTCTAGCAGTGCTGCTTGTGGAGGAGTGTTGCATAATCATCTTGAAAATTATCTCACTGGGTTCTCTTACAAGGTTGGGAGTTGTTCTATCACGCATGCTGAGCTTTGGGCTATTATAAAAGGATTGCAAATTGCTTTGTCTCATGGACATATGAAGATTACTATTGATTCTGATTCTTGGACAGCCATTAACTTCATCAAGAATGGTTGCCCAAACTATCACCCTTGTGCCTCCCTAGTAGAAGATATCAAGGTTCTGTCTGATCGCCTTGAGTTTATCCAGTGGAATCATATATATCGTGAAGCCAACTGCGCTGCTGACATCCTTGCAAAAAAAGGCCATGAACTTCCCGTTGGACTTCACATATTTTTTGTGCCACCTCGTGATTGCTCCCTTGCTCTTCTTTTTAATTTTTCTGGCTCTTTTCGGTTGAGAGGAGGGTAGTCTTTTTTTCCTTTTTCTTGTTTCCGGGGCTTTGGCCCCCCTTTTGTCAAAAAAAAAATCATTGTACTTTATCTAATTCCCAAATTTGTATTTTCCCATATTATCCTTAGGGCCATGATGTATTGGTCCAAGATAGATTATACGAGTATACGACGCTTTTTAAAGATGACATCTAATAATGACTCAAGTTTGCAAGAGCAAGAATGAGAGCTCCTTTCACACTTTCTAGTTAAAAACATCCTTTTACCCTTTCAAATATTCTTCTTACGGGGTTTTTGTAAGTAGAAAATCAAAAATGCTAATTTCACCGAAATTCAACCATCAATTATTTTCTTCTATACATAAATTGTTTAAGTTATTTTCAATATGTATGTTATATTTCAACGTGTATTTTATAAGTTAAATTAATTGATAGATCCCTATAGTTTCATGAAATTTTTAATTAGATCCCTATATTTTTTTCTTTTTCAATTAGGTTCCTATATTGTTTTAAATTTTGTAATGAAGTCCATGTCTTGACGAAAACGTTTGAATTAACGAAAGATTTTATCTTTAAATTGAAGATATTACAAAAATTAATGGCTAATTAGCTAAATATGACAATTTTTCTATTTTAAAATAATAAAATAAACATTCTTACTCTTTTTTAACATACTTTAATCTTCCTAAAAATATGCGACTTTGATTTATGCAAGTTGAGAATATTTTCAAAGAATATTGACAAAAAAGTAAATGAAAAATATATTTAGGTGAGTATAAATCTTACGTAAAGTGCAATGTACGAGAATAATAAAAAATTCACATTTTATAAATGTTTTCTTTTAATATTTATTATTAACAGGGACCTAATTACAAATTTAAAAATTGTATAGGAACTCAAATAAAAAGAAAAAAAGATATAAAAACCTAACTAAAATTTTGGTGAAATTATATGAACTAATAAAGTAATTAAACCTATTTTATACCAATAACTTATTTAGTGACTGAATTCTAATTCTAATATGCAAATAGTATAACCATTAGAAAATATTGCACGATAAGAAAAAATTCTCTTGATATTCAGTAAGGTGTTAACATTGTGTTTTCTAAAAGAAGGCAAAATGAAATTTTAATTTATTAGATAATCAGCTTTTTTTAACCAACCGTCAATAAAAAAATATGTTTTGACAGTTCAAGGGCTAATGGTTTCGCACTTAAATTTTGGTTCTTGAACACCTATAATGTCCTAGCTCCAAGGCTAGAGCTAAGGATAGCAACCATCCCGAGAACACATCTTTTGCAAGAGGTGAAACTCAAAATCATCTCTAAAATTTGTGCTCAAACTCAAATTGATTCTCCAAATATACTTACTCAAAATAGTCCCTTAAATTTGATATTGTAACTTACATTGGCCTTTATCCTAGTCAAATTTGAGGCTAATATGAATTACAATATGAAATTTGAGAAATCATTTGAGTAACTACAAATTTGAGAATCAATTAGAGTTCGAGCTCAAATTTGAAAGACATTTTGAGTTTTAACTCTTTTGGGAACACGCTAACCTGCAAGACGAATTTCGAATTTGACATAATTATACATATACGTTTAGCATAACTTTACTGTTTAATTTTATAGTTTTTATATTATTTACTTTTTTTTTGTGACTATATTATTTACATGTTTATTAAATATGAACATATGGTATGTTTGAATATATTTTTTTTAAATAATTATATATTTTCCGGATATGGTCAGTTTACCTAGGAGTACATGAAATCGGGTGAAGCCGGGTCTTCTTTGACCCAGGCCCGACCCAAAATATACATCGGGTCTAGTATTGAGACCCTAGCCTGGTTTCAAACCCGATGAAATCTCCTTTTTTTTGGGCGGGTGAAAACCAGGTGAGACCCGGGTGAAGCCGGGTCTACCCGAATTAAATAAAAAAAAATTATAATCATCGATCATAATAATATCAGCAATAATACTATTAATTTTAGCCCCAAATAATTTTTTGCAATATTAATAATTATAATAATAATAATACTAACTTATATTACACATAATCAAAGAATTCTATAAATTTATCCAAAGAAAAAGAATGTTATAACTTTAAGCAATAATGTTCAACAATAATTCTCAACTAACATTTATTGAAATTGAAATTATTAATTTTGAATTTTTCTCTTTTGTTCGAAATTAAAGAACCATGTTCTTGACTCATGTAATATAATTAAACACCTACATTTTAATTTCTAGAACTAGAAGTTGGACCATATAATAGTGGGTCTAGTGGACTCATAACATATTTGGGCCAAACTTTAAAGTTTGAAATAACATGTTCATATTTTTTGTGTATAAAATAATCATATCATATATAACTTTACAATTTTACTGCTATAAATTTTAATTTTTTACATTTTTTTATACTACCGGGCCATCGGGTCGGGGCCGGGTGACCCGAGCCTAGGCCCAGACCCGATTTCATATTTTTATTTGGTAGGTTTTATTGGCTTAGACCCTAACTCGGGTTGCTTCGAAGCCGGGCCAAAAATGATCCAAATTTCATTGGGACGGAGCCGGGCCTTGGGCCGGTCCGGGCCATGAACACCCCTAAGTTTACCTACAAGTTTAGAGCTGATAGAATTAGGGTTGAGGGGTTTTAAACCCGCTAATAAAATAGACTTTTATTTTATTAAGATATTAAAACCCCAGAGAAGGTTAGGATAAAGCCCCACTAACATATAATTCCTTATCCTGGATTGCAGACACACTAAAACTCATGAGACTAAAGATCACCCCAAAACAAAAAAAACAAAAAGAAAAAAAATAGATTCAATTATTTATACAAGTACAATTCTAAGATGGAGAGGAAATTTGGTGAAAAGAATGAAGATGTAGGCATGATTTTCTTTTAAAAAATAATAAAAATTAAATGACACATTTTCCAAGATAAAAATTTAACATTTTATAACTTCAATCTTCATCTCTTCATCATTTCTCCTCTTCATTGTAGTATGCACCTTTATACAATGCCAGAATTGTAAGAACCAATCCATGAATACGATACAAGATCGTCATAACTCTTAAAACTTGAAGTTTAAAGTTTAATCATGAACAACTTGTATATAGCTCAGCATCACACAAATGACACAATCAATAAACAATGCAATTTATAACG
The DNA here is from genome assembly GCA_036250425.1 of Stylosanthes scabra. NCBI lineage: Eukaryota > Viridiplantae > Streptophyta > Magnoliopsida > Fabales > Fabaceae > Stylosanthes > Stylosanthes scabra. The sequence goes on from JASCZI010000028.1 coordinate 69,547, forward strand.
TTGAATCTGGAAAAAACAAGACACTATAGCACACAACCAAGCCGCAGTGATATTATGTGAGCAGAGACAACAGTAGACTTGACCGCAAGTGTGTACCTGACTCCGTACTCCGTACTCTGAGCGGCCACAGATTACTATAGTCTTCCGTAGAATCAGTAGGATCTACACATTGTTTTGTGCATGATTAGCAAGGCAATGAGCCAATGAAATGCAGAAGTGCTGATCAAATTTTAGAAAATTTAGTCACAAAGATGAAAACCACAATCAATAATCAGATTATTCATAATCGTATATCAATTCAGTTAACACACGACGACGTGAGGTCTTTCACAGCCCCCATGCATAAGTTCATTTTTTTCAAGCTTAAATACAAAACCACTTTACGACTGAAGCTTGGACAACTAATTTGCTTATTCTAAAATGAGATTTATGTCTACAAATTTATCTAAGTACAGAGAGAAGAGTATGGACTATAGTCTATAGAAATACATCATAAGCTCAGATAATTCATGTCTAGCAATTAGCATTGCACACAAACTCTATAGTAAAAATAACAGAAATAGCATACAACATTATTTCCAGTTCAATGCTTATCTATGCATTGATGCAAACATTGCCAGAACAACTGAATGAAAATATTCGGCATTCAACAACAAACAATTTCATTTCCTTCCAGCACAAGAGCTCAAACAACCACACTAAGAACTACAGAAAATACGGCTTCACTTAAAGAAATTCTTAGATGGCTCTCTCTTGCTCTTTAGCACTGAAAGTTTACTAAAATCGATCGTAATTGGGATAAAGAAAGTAATGGGAGTAATTTACAAAGCTGAATTAAGAGTTAAAAGGGGAAATTTTTTTTCCCAAGCATACTCTTTGAGGGTGTAACATTTTATCTCAAAAAGATATGCAGAACAAAAATCCCACCCATGGGCCCAAATTTCCTAGCTATTCATCATGGAAAAACAAAACACTATAGCACACAATGCTGAGCAGCATTAGCATCATTACCTTTTCGAGAGTTGCATCAAGAGCTCCTAATGGAAATGTATCCACTAAGTAGCCTCTCCACTTGCTTCCCAAGAATATCAGCCTCCAGGTTCACCTTTTGGCCAACTTCCTTCAATGGAATAACCACCTTCTGCTGTGTGTACGCCACAAGCATGAAATTGAACCATCCTTCTCCATCATTCACATCCACCACTGTCAAACTTGTCCCGTCCACGGCAATAAAGCCCTTTGGCACCACATACTTCAGCAACTCCTTCTCAGCCTTTACCTACTATCAGTGCCATGTTTATATATGGGAAATAGGATAAAACTACAATCAGTTACCAACACAATGAAGATAGAGAACTGCTCAATGGATCGTTAATATGACACATGAAAATTTTAACCGGTCCGTTTTTTACTTCTACCCATGATAATGAGTTCTATGGTTAATAATGCATTCCTAACCATTCAAGAAAGGTTTCTTTGTGCCATAAAGCACTTCTCATGAAGAATATAAAGACAGAACAGAGTAAGTTGGTTGAGTGTTCAGCTCACTCGTCTGTTCAACAAATGTCAAATCATTAAATGAAGCTAAGGTCTGCGGTGGATTAATCTTTGGAAAGACAAAATAAAATGCATCTTCAATTCAGAGTATGAGATAGAATTCTTGCCAAGAGAAAGTCAACCTATATGAACAGTAGATTCATGCTCCTAGAGCACATTTAATCCGTAATACACAGAGATTCACTACACAGGGATTCAAAATCACAGGTTATTTGTTTTTATACAATATTTCAACACTATAAGTTGAAGTGAATGATTATGATTCTATGCTTTCCAATATAGTATTGGATTGTGTTTCTGATTTCTACCTAGTTAAACTAAAATTGGCATCCACGGCGAAATAACACCCTAAGTAACTTTTTACCTTGATCCAAAGCGAATCACCTTCTGTAACCTTCGAGAGTATGATACCCGTGCCATCCACGTGACCTTGGACGAAGTGCCCACCCATGCGGCTCGTAGGGGTTAACGCCCGCTCCAAGTTGACCAGCGACCCAATCTGCAGCTCCTCCAGCGAAGTCTTCCTCAGAGTCTCCGGCGACAAGCCAACAGTGAACGTGTTGACGTCAAACTCCGTTACGGTGAGGCAGGTTCCGTTAACAGCGATGCTGTCGCCGAGGTTAACGCCCTCAAGAACAGTCTTGGCGGTAATCACCATGTCAAAGCCGCCGTGTGGGGCCATGCCGAGTTGCTTGACGGTTCCCAATTCTTCGACGATTCCGGTAAAGAGGCATCGGGTTTGGGGTGCGGTGGCATTGGTGCGGCGGAGGGGGAGGGTGGATCTGGGTTTTTTGGGGAGGAATGTGAGGCGAAGAGGGGAGGGTTTTAAGATTGGGTTGAATGCAAGGTTGTGATGGTAATGGGTTTTGGGAAGGAGGAGAGAGGCGTGTGTTGATGATGTGATTTTGGGGGTCGTGGATGTGGAAACAATAGAAGAGGGAATTACTGTTGTTGCTGCCGCCATTTGCATTGCCATGTTCTGTTGTTAGAACAAGTGTGCTTCTTTATTTGTTTCCTTTCCTTTTTCTTTTTTCTTTCTCCTTTTTTTTTCCCTGCTGGAGGTTAAAGTGAGACAAACAGCAACAAGTCAACAACTACTGAACCATACAATTATACACTCAGAGGAAACTTAACTACATCAGCATCAAGTTCCGGTGGGTGAGAGTTGGTGAATCAAAACCTAGTTTTTATTTTTAATATAGAAAAGGATAAACTACCAATGCCATCTGAGATTTTTGTCAGCGTTCTGATAGTTTAACTAAGCAAGAAAGCAAAATACTAGGCAGTCATTAATTCCCAATACAATACATTCAAAAAAATCAATTAAATTGAAGCAACAAGGCAGCCAGACCAATTTATCAAGTTTTCTAATTATGAAAAAGAAAGAATCAAAGTCAGTGTACACAACACATTAATTCCCAAACAGCAGCAGCAGCAAAAATCAATATAAGAAATCATGCTAAACAAGTAAACAGTGAACATATTGATTTACTAATTAAATTCAAAACTAATTTTCTTACAGAAATAATAAATCATTCAAGCTATTGTTTTTTAAAAAAAAAAAGCAAAAAACTGAAACAGTGAACACGAAAGCACTTACCTTCGGTCTAGGCGGCGGCGGACGTCTCTGAGCAGTGAGCGGCAAGGGGAGACCAGACGAGGAGCACGACGATGGATCTGGCGACGCGACGGTGAAGAACAACGAGGGATCCAGGCGGCGGCGCGGCGACGACTCTCTTTCAGGCAACAGCGGCGCGACGAGACCTTCCGGCGGCTTGAGAGGACGCGATGGAGGTTAGTGTGGGGAAGCGGTGGCCGGAAGGCCGTGGTCAACGGTGGGGAGAGGAGCTGGGCAGAGATGGGGCTACGGTTTGTATGACTGAATACTGAATTACCGATACATGATGATGATTGACCGAGGCTTTAGAGCATTTTCAATGTTTAGTTTTCTTTTTGGACATGGGCAAAGGCCCATCTAACAACCTACCCGACCCCCAAGAGACCCAGAGCCCAAGACCCGACGCCAGTTGAGAGCAGCAACGCAGCTGCTTCAGTCCCGCTAGTCTCGTTCCTCAGTGATGCCGTCTCCCTTCAAGAGAAAATCGTCGCCCCCCCCTTTCGCAGCCTCTCATCTCCCTTTCGCAGCCGCTGTTCCGGTTTCTGGAAACCATTGACGCCGGCAACCTGTACTTCACGTGTGGGTTCCATCTTATCCAACTCATCTCTTGAAGTTTCAGCAAGATGTCATCTACTATCATCTCTACTGCTTCCTTCAAAATTCGACGGTGATGACAATGTTTAGTACAAAAGTACACATGAATTATTACAAAGAAAAGTATATATGAATTTTTTTTAATGACCCAAATGTACACGAATTTTTTAATAACTTAAATGTACACATGAAATATTTTAATAAGGGACAAAAATACACATGAACCTTTTAAATTTATGTATACTTTTATCCAACAATAGAATATTTTATGTGTATATTTGGATCATTAAAAAATTTATGTGTACATTTAGGTTATTAAAAAATTCATGTGTACTTTTATCCACCGTGTAATAATTGATGTGTACTTTTGTTCCTTTTTCCAACTATATTTGTGGCATAATTCGGGATGGGAATGGGCCGAACCGAGTCGAGCTTTGACTTTGACGAGCTTGGCCCATGTTGTAAATATATGGCCCAAGCCTAGGTCTATTACCGATTATAGGCTTTTTTCCAGGCTCGAGTTCGGCCTGTTGAAAAGCCCGTCAACCCGCGAGCTTATCTTAAATGATTTTATGAATTATAACTCAATAATAAACTTAGAAAATCTAAATTAATTAACATTAGATGCATCTTGAAACATATATTTATGGAAGAATGGACAATTGTACACATGAATTATTACACGGTGGACAAAAGTACACATGAATTATTTTAATGACCCAAATGTACACATGAAATATTATAATAAGGGACAAAAGTGCACATGAATCTGTTACGTTCATGTATACTTTCGTCCAACGATAGAATATTTCATGTGTGCATTTGGGTCATTAAAAAATTTATGTGTATATTTAGGTCATTAAAAAAATTCATATATACATTTATCCACCATATAATAATTCATGTGTACATTTATTATTTTTCCCATAATTTATAAATTTATGAATTATAACTCAATAATAAACATATTATGATCATACTTATAGTCAAATTATAATCCATAAACATAAATTCAAAAGGAAAAGTTATAATCTTGACCTTAGTCTTAGGTATTCTTAGCCTTTTGTTTTATTTTTTTATATTATGAAAAAATAATTGAAAGTTTAAGTTAATTAATATAATTATTTTATAAAAATAATATTTTGACGAATTGGTCCAAAGAGTTTTAAAGGCTTTTCTCAAAGCCCATGGCCTAGCCTTTTTAACAAATAGGCTTTATAAAAAGCCCAAACTGGCATATTTACTAAAACAAGACAAGCCGAGCCTAAAACGAGCCGAGCCACAAGCCCCCGTCGAGTAGCCCGGCCGATTCCCAACCCTAGGCATAATATAAAAGGATAACGAATGATTTTGACTAAGTATGCTAAATAAATATTACTTCTATGTTAAATTCTGGCTAATTTATAATTAATATTGGTGTACACATAAAACACACAAATACATCATAATTAATCACTCCCTCAAGTAGGAAAGGTTTATGTGTTTCATATGTTTTATATGTACCTAGCAAAACCGTTTTTTTTAATATGGTAGTAAAATATGTGATTTGTTAAAAACTTAAAATATTGGAGTAATTTGGTGAATTGTGTGAATATGGTACTGAAATAATTCGTTATTGATGTATTAATTTAATCAAATTTTGAAAAAAAAAATTGAGACTGTAATCCCTTGTTAAATATATTGGAACAATTTGGTGAACTGCAGGAATATGGTACTGAAACAATTCGTCATTGACGTATTAATTTAATCAAATTTTGAAAAAAAATTGAGAATGCAATTCGTAATTGACGTATTGATTAATTCATTTTTTTGTCTTCTTTCTCAATACATCAAGCGCGAAGGAACAATACGTCATGCACAAAAAATTTTTAATTTTCAAAAAATTAAGAAGGTAATTGGTCGCTGAGTACTTGCCTTTCACCATTTCTTCTTATTATATTCCTTATCTTGCTTTCACTGATATTATCCGTAAATTATTTTTAATATGAGGGTGAAATGGGTGGTTGATGAAAATATGAGTGCAGTGGGTTGTTAAACTGCAATATGGTTCTTGTGCTTTTGACATTTTTTTTTGGAAATTAATCAGCAATCCGCCGAAGATGCATTTTATTTTTTTATTTAATAAAAAATAAATAAAATAGATTAATGAAAGGTGAAGATTGAGTTTGGTGAAAATCTGACGGCTCCCGTGGAGAGAGAATCCGTCGAAAACGCATTTTATTATGTTTGTATATATGTAAGTTGGCTGTGTAATGTAATTGGAAGATAATTAATGTTGATTAGTATCATTTTCGTTATATATATATCAAATGCAAGTTATTGAGTTTTATTTATCTTCTTGTATTGAATTACGTTATTGTCTTGATGGTTGAGCGTGAGTTTAATTAATTTTTTTTTTAATTAAATTGAAAGATGGTTCTTGAAAAGGCAGTTCATTAGCAAGAGCATTTGCAACATCCTCCACCTCAAAAACTTGATGTCCGAAATCCTTACGGACTCCCACCGGCAAGTGCACCGGATCGTATCATGTAATAAAAAGTGAGTAAGAGTATCGTTCCCACGGAGATTAACGGACTAATCAATATTGATTAATTAATTTCTCTAATTAGACTTAATAAAATAGTGAAGGAAAACTGTAAGGAACCAACGTCATTTTAACCAATAGTGACCAATATATTTAAAAGAGCTAAAACAGCATCGTTACTTGGGTTTCATGTAGCAAAATTCAGCAACCATCAACGAGCTTGGCTTCTCCCTTTCCAAGGTTCGACGATGGCTGCTATGTAAAATTAGAAAGCATCAA
>JASCZI010000028.1:77376-92276 GCA_036250425.1 Stylosanthes scabra
CTCTAATTTACTGACTAATTATGAGGTTCAATTACCTAAACACAAACAATTCCAATATCTTCTCAGATTAACACCAGAATGAACAAGTATCTGGACTCTCTCGTTTTTATACTATTTTTTTTTCCAAAGAATGCGTCTTCAACGTATAGTTTTTTATTTTTTATTCCAATGCGTCAAACACACATTCCATTTTGACGTAACAAAAAATCTCATCTCCATGCAATGCGTCAACTACGGATTGTTTTTCAAAAAGTTAAAAAAATACAAAGACATGCAATGCGTCTTGGACGCATACCCTATTCGATTAAAAAAAAAAAAGTTCCATGCAATGCGTATTAGACGCATTCCCTTTTTTATTAATAAAAATTACATGTCCATATTGAGATTAATCTCCCATCCTTCATCATATCATCATTCATCACCATTGCTATTTCCATATTCAAAAAAAGCACCCGATATTATCAATATTATTATTACAATGGGAATATTTATTAATTTATTATTATTAACAGGGTAAATTTTTAAATTGTTTCATGAACATTATTGTATTATTTAAATTAATTTTTGAAAAATTTTATTAATCATATTAATTTCTAAAAAATATAATAATTAATTAAATTAAGAAAAATTCTATTGTGCTTATCATAGCTGTAAGCATGTAATGGAGACTGCACGTGGCAGATTCGGGGTGTTCATGAAGCCGGGTGAAGTCGGGTCTCCCCTAACCAAGACCCGGCCCAAAATTACACCGCGTCTATTATTGAAACCCTAATCCGTCTTCAAACCCGATGAAATCTCTCTCTTTGGGCCGGGTAACAATCGGGTGAAAACCGGGTGAAACCCGGGTCTACTCAATCAAATTTAAAAAATTATTTAATCACCAATCACAAATAATAGAGCAAATAGTCTCATAAAAATTTAATCCACAGAAGGTATGTTTGTGGCAGCAGCTTGCAATAATTTACAAACGCCACACATTGAGGAAAGAGAGTTTATTGTAACAATTTATAAACGTCACATATTGGGCTCGGATAGTGGACTAGAAAATTGGGCCTAAATCTTTAATAGATATTATTGTAAAATCTCAAATTTCCAACATTGAAGTAGATCATGTAACATTTCATAAAAATACTCTAATATTATCTATTTTTTTAATTAATTTATATGGTACCGGGCCACCGGGCCAGGGTCGGGTGACCCGAGCCTTGGCCCAGTCCCGACTTCATATTAATATCGGGTTGGCTTCATATTTTTTGGGTCAATTTCAGACCACTTTGAAGCCGGACCAAAAAATGACCCAAATTTCATCGGGTCCGGATCGGGCTTTGGACCGGTCCGGGCCATGAACACCCCTATAGCAGATGATGAATTCTGTGAAACAGTTGTGGACATACGTTGTCCTCTCTTTTTTGGTCCTGGGCTTATGCCCCTAACCTATCCAAACTACACATCTGCCCCGAGCCCAAACCAAATCCCTTCTAACAGAGACGTCGCTTCCTCCATGACTGCTGTTTGTGGAGTTTAGGTTCTGCAGAAAACTCACTAGGAATTGATGCCTATATATCGTTGTATGTTGGCTTTCAATTGACGTTGTTACTTGTCCTCCAATGGCCGCTGCTTCTAGTTACAATGGAATTGCCACCAACTGCGTTAACGTGAATGGAATAGATTAGAATTTAAAATTTAAAAAAAATTTATTATTTTCTTTTCTTTTGAAATTTTTGTTTTTGAAAATAAATCCTTCTCAATACTACTCACAATAAAAAAAAATAAAAAAATTCTTCTTAACCAAAGCTAACGTAGATGCAAACTTCAGGAAGGAGACTGGTAGTGGAGCCATTACTGTAACAATAAGGGAAAACACATCGAGCACAACTCCCCTAGCTCTTTCACCACATTCGAGTATTCGTCCATCACATCGCCGCACAACATCGCAGGACACACCGCTTGAACCACCTTTTCCAATAAGTCTTTCGATGCTTCGCAAAAATACTCCTTAAAATCAGGCCGATCAACCATCGGCTCTGACACCACTTGTTGGGTATGGTGACCATACCCTCATGGAGAATTAAAATAGAGAAGTAGGAAAGAACAATAATACAATCACAAACACAAGAGGATTAACGTAGAAATCCAAAAACAAGGAAAAACCATTGTCGTTGCCAAGCGACAACCAAGAAAATATTATGAAAAAATGATTACACCACAATATTTTATACTCTGATGCCAAGTACTCTCACACACTCCCAATGATTACACCCTTTATACTCTTACCAGAGAAAACTCTAAATAAAGTGGAAGAAGGAATTTAAAAGTCATACAATATGTATTGACTTGGTACACTTATAACTCTCAATTTAAGACTCTTTATAGCATAAAGTCCCACCCATATTTCATACATTAAGTGATGTGAGACTTCTTATATACATTAGTTTTAACCAAACCCAACACGTCTTAACGGGTATAATCTAATTCAATCTTAACTCACATTTTTAAAATGGATAAATCTATGTGTACTATTGTACACACATGTACATACCGTTTAGCAACACAGAAAAATGTTAATATTAGCACATAAATTTATATTTTTCAGTGCTAATATTTACATTTTCCGTGTTGCAAAATGGTATGTATAGGTGTGTACAATGATACATCTAGTATTATCCTTTTAAAATAAGTTTAAAATTAGAAATCATTTATCAAAAAAATAAATATTTTTAAAATTAAAAATATTAAAAACATTCAAAACAATACTGTTGGAACTTTTACTCCATAGTTTTTGTTTAATAAGTTTATTATTTTTTTATTTTAATTTTTATGTATTTTACAAATATTTCTTTGACCCAATTTGGAAAAAAAATATTGTGTATAACTTACAAATGATAGATAACTATTCATTTATTTAATTAGGAATTAACTTATTTAAAGTTTTGAAATAAAAATATTTAATTTTTGGTAATCAAGATAAAATTTAATTAAAAAGTATATATATAATTCTTAGCTTATTTAAACTTTACGTTTTTTTTAAGGATGGATTGCTATAGAGGTGAACTATATTTTATTTTATTAAATAAATATAATTCTTAGCTTATTATATATTCATGTTTATTTCTGTGAACTACGTTTAATAAGTTTTTCTTTCCATAAACTTGAAAGAATAAACAAGTTAAAGACTAAAGACTTAATTTATTTATTATCAATCGTAAGAAGGAATTAAAAGAAAACAAAATCTTATGATAAATGGTTTGAGTTTTTAGTCTTTGGCGAGTTTAAACCCTAAATCCTAGAAAAGCAATTACTATTTAAAGTTAATACTAAATAACATATTTAACTCTAATAAAACTAAATTTATTTTTTTCTTTCTAATTCAATTACTTAATTGTATTACAGATATTTTTTTTCGAAACAATGTGATTCAATTGATCATGAAAGTCCTTGAAGAAGTACCCCACTAGCTTTTGTGGTAACTTCTTCAAGATATGTCATATGTACCATTTGTGTCTTGTGTTTGGTAACCCTTTCTTTATTGCAACTTACATTGACTTACATTGGTTTGTGATAATACCAGATGGTGGGCTATCCATACATCTCAACCAATGAGTAAGCAGTCACTCGAAACTCCTTATCTCTTCGTCTCCTCACAGAGGGCAACCAAGAAAAGTAGATTTCCCATGATGATTGACCCCAATGAATGAAGCAAACGATGAGTCATGCCGAGAAAAAACATTAAAACAAAGTTTAGTATGAAAATAGAATACTTATCATGCAAAACACTAAACGGGTGATCATCAACAATGTAAATGGATTATTATCCAAAACAACTGCAGAATAGATAAACTTAATGGCAAGGCAAAATTAATGAAGCACTCACTTGTTTGTCTTGTATGTAGTATCAAAAGATACAACATCTCCAAAATACTCATAGGATGTTATTGATTGTACATCAACCTAAAAAGTACTTTTCAACCTGTAATTATTATTAACTTCAATCTCATAAAAAAAAAAGTTCGGATTGATTTCTTTCATTTGATTGAAGTTCTTCAACATCTCCTTAACTTTAAGGTTCCCATCACTTGTTCGAACGAAGTTTAGAAATTATGTAGTTTCTCATGTCTTTTTCTGAGAAATTCAAGTTAGAAGAACCACCCACTTCATTGGAAAGCGCAAGATAGATCTTGTGTCAGCTTCATCATTATCTTCAATCATACTTTGCACGCATGCTCAAATTCCTATACTCATGATACTGGAGTGACTTCTAAGGAGAACAAAGATGTGTGTGCTTTGCCTCAAATATTGCATAAAACCATGTCCCTTTATTTCTATCCAACTTGACATAAACTCTAGCATTGCACATGCCGATGAAATCTTCTTAAATTTGATGGGTGCCTTTACATGAGAAGTCCAATTGTCATGTTTGTTACAAAGAATGGATTAGTTAGTTATTATCTTCTCTCCATTATAATTCTGAACATAATTAGTGGTCTTAATTTTGACCAAAAAATCCACTTTCAAAGCATAGTTCTTATAAAATTCATGAGCTTCAGCATAAGATTCAACACACATGCCCTTTTTTGAAATTTTAGACTCACATAGATTAGAATATCTAGTTCCTAAACACAAGACAATAGAAAACTATTACACAAACCAATTTAAAACTATAACCAGTAAGGATGATAAACAAAAAAGGTAATAGATGATAACATAAGGAGTTTGTGGCATGATCACCAGAATTAAACGCCTAAATATTTTGAAAGAATACTTCTTCGTCCAAAATTTTCACTAGTTGAGGAACTTGTTTATAAGAGGCATTCAAAGGAATTTCATGTTGTAGTTCCTTACTAACATTGGTTAATTCTCTTAAAATATAAAATACAAAGCAGTAAAACAGTACGTATGATAACTCAGATACGAAATGCATGATCATAATATTAAGTAAATGGATGATAATTGTTCTAAGAATATATTAGAAACAATTTGAGAGAGAATGTGAAACCTTCACAAGATCTTCATCAATGTTGAGGACAACCATCAACAATGTCATTCTCAAAATCCATGATCAATCAAAGAATTGAAAGACTTTTTGAAATCAAACAATAAAACAGTGTTCTTCAAACAACGAAGATGCTGGAATCAGATGAAGAAGTTTTTGGAGAAGAAGAAGTTGGAACAGATTCTGCCGTCGAGGTTGGATTTACACAGCAAAGCTCGACAATGACAACGCAATGGTAACCCCGTCGTGGATGGAATTCGTCAATTGAGGATGGAACTCGTCAATTCAAAGGAATTCATCGTCGACCATGGATGAGGAAGAAAGACACTCTGACGCCAACGTTGATGGAGTGGAGGGAACGATGACGACGGCGCCAACGTTGATGGAAGAGTAGGAACGGAAACTATGACATCGGCTAATTCTGTTAGGGATGTTAATTCTATTTTTGAGGTAACAGTCAGCCTCTGCTCTGTTGGCTCTCATTGGCTCCTTACATTAAAGGCTCCCTATATTTTTTTCTAAAAAATATACTTTATACAATAATTTATTAAAAAAACTGCTCGCGATCATTGGCTCCTTACATTAAAGGCTCCCTATATTTTTTTCTAAAAAAATATACTTTATACAATAATCTATTAAAAAAAACGTGAATTTAAGTCTTCTTTATTATTATAGATTTATAGGAACTATTTTAATAAACAATCTGTAAAATTTTTCCAGATATACTTATGAATTTGAAAATATGTCATTTCTTATAAGTTATAACTCACTTAAATTTTTTTAAAAAAATTAAGGATTAATTACTCTGCTACCAAACCTTTATTTTCTTAACTCCTTATACTTTATGTTTTCAATTTAGTACTTATATTATTTTTTAATTTTATAATTAAATTTCTATCCTAACAAAATATTAAGATTAATGAAATATTTTATTCATAAACTAAAATATTCCATTATTAAAGGTTAAATCCATAAAAGTAACACTCCTCTTATTTTCAAAATTTCAAAGTAGTCACCTCTTTTTTTTCACAAGATTTTTTTTTCAGAGCATATAAAAAAAAGAAAGAGCTATTTTGGAATTCTAAAAAATAAGAGTGGTATTATTTTTAGGATTTCACCTTTAATTATGGAATACTACCATTTAAAAATTGAATATTTCATTATTCTTAACTTTTTTCCTCATAACAAGTAATTACAAATTTAAAAGCAGATAAAAATTCAATTAAAGGAAAAAAATTACAAAAGATTTTAAATAAATTAAGTGAAAGTCTAGAATCTAACGAAATATTTAAAAAAAACGAAAAAACTTGGATGATTACTTCACACATGCTTTCCTACTTCCTAGAATCCAATCCATTGTAGTTAGCGCTCTCAAACGGAGACTAACTCATTTAGACCCGGCTCATTTAGTCCGTATGTTAAACGAGTTAGACTAACCTGTTTAAGCCCGGTTTATATACGGGCTAGGATATTCTAGCCTGACTTATTTTTGGTCAGTTCGACGTGTTAAATAGGCTAACCGTTTAATTAATTATTTATTTATTTATTTTCAAAAAATATAAACTAAAAATTCAATTTTTAACCTAAATATTTTTTTGGATAAAAGAACCACTTTTAGAAGAAGAAAAAAACCCTTAAAAACAAATTTTTTTAGTGGATAAATCGAATTTTCGAGTCATATCAAATAAAATATAAGAAAAGAGTATAAAATTTTTAAAAATTTCAAAGAAATAAAAATATACGCACCAGCCTGTTTAGCCTGCGGGCTGGCCGTTTAACTCGAATTTTAAACGAGTTAATCAGGTTTAGCTAGTTTAGCCCTAATTTTAAACAGTCCATATTTTGAGGGAAAAAAATCGTTCATTTAAACGGTTAAACAGATTGACCAGGCGAATTTGGCCTATTTTGATGGCTCTAACAATCAGTGTTCTGAAAATCGGACCGGACCGGCCGATTCGACCGGAAAAATCGAGAACTGGTCCTTTGTTCGTTGAACCGGACCGGTTCACATGTGAAAACCGATTGACAGCAGACCGATCAAAAACCGTGAACCGGTCAAACCGGACCGATCTTTAGCTTTTTTTTTATTAAAAATTAATAATATATATTTTAAATAATTTTAAATTATTTTATTATATATTTAAGTAAACGGTCCGACGAGGTCGAACGTCTAAATTCTTGAACCCGTCACTCGACCGGTTCAGTGACCGGTCCGGTTCTCTTAACCTTGCTAACAATAGTTTATTCACTACAAAATCCATTCAAATACTTTGACACCAGAAAATAGAATCACGAGAAAAATTGAATAATTAATACTACAAATCTTTTCTTGTTTTCTAAGCTGATTCCATTGAAAGGGAAGAACAAAACATGCATAGAAGATAAATAAAAGACACAAGAAGAAAATTCAAATGCTCTTTCATTTTGCTTAGATTGCAAAACTTGAAATCCAGTTTTTACCAAGTATCTCGTTGTCATTAAATAAATTACCTAACAAGAAGTTAAATGAAACCGAAAATGACATGCAACTAATCTATTATTTCTATATTAACATAACCTTCATTTAATCATTCACCCTATATCATCTAAGATTAGTTAAATAATATAATAAAATAAAAAATGGAATTGCTTACATACATCATGGAAGGAGCCATAGCAGCAAAAGAAGAAAAAGAACATAACAAGTCGGTGGCATAGAGCCATAAACAGATAAAAATTTCACCTAACATCACAGATTCATATATGTACGAATTTTTGGTGCACTATCCCTTACTTTCCTTCCTAACACCCTAATCATCATGGTCCCAATATTCCTCTTTGTATACCTCAGCATACTAAAAATTCAAATTACTTTGCCTTCCTATTAAATATTTCACCCTTTTCTATTGACCCTTCTAGCTAGGATTATTATTCATTACTACTATGGAATCCATAGCCAAGGCAAGGAAAATCTGCCACCTTCTATTAAGGTTCTTGGCATTTGGGGCAACCCTTTCAGCAGTTATTGTCATGGCTACTAGCCATGAGAAAGCTAGTGTATTGGTATTTCAAGTTGAAGCAAAATACACTAATACCCCTGCTTTCAAGTGAGTCTCTTCCCTTCTTTGCTTTTTGTTCATAAATTTGTTATACTCTCCCTCCCATCCATTCTCTTTTATCTGCTAATTTTAATCTTTTGACCAAAATATATATATATATATATATATAATATAGAGGACAGATAATCAATCTTACACCGGTGTAAGTAATTTTTTAGGGTTTGTTTTCCAACGAAGCATTAATAGTATGTAGATTGATATAAATCTAATAGCTATTAACAAGTGTAACTCAAAAATCACTTACACCGGCGATGAGAACATAACAAAAGTTGCTTATTTTTTCTTCTTCATGTTTGAACTGACCAAAAAATTGTTTACTAGGTACTTTGTGATTGCAAACTCTGTAGTCACAGTTTATGGATTCTTGATCCTCTTTCTTCCTCCGGAAAGCTTGCTTTGGCGACTCGCCGCAGCCACGGATCTGGTGAATGTTCTAGAAGCTCCTTCGTTCCGGAGGCTCTCTCTAGTTGCCGCTAGAATATACTTAATTAAGAAATCACAACCCATAATTAGGCTCATCATCACAAAGAGCTTGATCTCCATTCATTGTCACGTTAAAAAGACATAGAATTCTATACGCTCTGCAAAATGACTTAAAAGACATCATCACAATTAGTTTTTGGTGAAGTGCAGCTATGGTCACAGTGACTACAGTAATTATACAATTTTAGCAACACTTATAAATATCACCAAAAAATTATGGTCACACTTTTTTTTTTTTGCATCTTTACAATTTATTTTACTTTCATATTTTAAATTAAAAAGTATTTTCAAATATTTAGGTGTTAAGAAAGTCATATAGGTATAGCCACTGTAGCCACCATAATACTAGCCAGCATAATGCATCTTTATATTCTGGAATCAACATATTTAGTCATGTTCTCTTCTATCCAAATATATACTAAAAATTACTTTGCAATAACTATATATGAAGTTATCATATATATAGTCTATTTATGCATGAGAGAAGTTTGGGCAGTAAATTAATTGAGTTAACTTAATATGAGCAGGTTTTCACGATGTTACTTGTGTCAAGCATATCTGCAGCATTGGCCATAGCTCAAGTTGGAAAGAAGGGAAACAGCCATGCAGCATGGCTACCAATATGTAACTCAGTCCCCAAATTTTGCAATCAAGTTACAGGAGCTTTAGTGGTTGGTGCCATAGCACTCATCATATACATGCTTCTTCTTCTGAATTCCATTCATAGAGTATTGGATCCTGTAATCTTCAGAAAATGTTGACATCATCATCATCAGATGGATTAATAGGGTGCTCCTAACTCCTAAGAATACAAGGCATAGTTATACTCATCTAGAAGAGTGAAATCATATTCATAAGTTGATGAATCAACATTGTCAATTGTGTTTCTAATAATTTAATTTTCAACATTTGACTATTTGTAATACATTTGGTATTTACTATACATTTGTAAGTTGATTGATTTGTTTTCTAATCTTTCTTTTTCCATATATAATATGACAGAAATTTTAGACAATAAGTAATTTCTGTCTAACAATTATATATATATTGTTAAGGTCGAATCTCTTAACGAATGTCTAAAGGACATAAGATGGGGACAAGCCTCAATCGATCGAGGTTAGAAGTGTACTCTTGGAGGTTAAGCTCTCTGGCGTTATCAAGAACTGTGACAAAAAAGGGGATTGATGTGTGTAAGAATGGTCCTAAAGATCTAGAATTAGAATTATAGAGTTCTAGGTTGAATATGGGAGTGCAGGTTTAGAAATTACGTACTTTGAGGGGGTGTTTCCCCCTATTTATATATATCTTTAATTGGTCGAAATCCGTACAGGATCTGCTTGAGATCGTGTCATATTTCATTTCTTGAGATTTAGTTTAGTTTTGGCCTTGTAGGCCTCCTTTCGACTGGACCTATTATGGGCGGATTGGGCCTCATGGGGTTGGTCCTAATATATAGGTGATATCTAGTGAGAATGGTACCTTTATGTTAGAAATGAGAGGGTTAGTTTGTAGCCATTAGATTTAAATGAGTGGCTAGGATCAAACTAAAAATATGAGAGAGAATATGTGTGTAATTAATGTGTTTTAAATAAAAGAGAGAGTAATTAATATCTTTGAAATTAGATGAAGAGAGAGGAAATAACTAAATTTAAATGACATTTGTAATTGTAATGTTAAATATATTTT
The DNA here is from genome assembly GCA_036250425.1 of Stylosanthes scabra. Taxonomy (NCBI): domain Eukaryota; kingdom Viridiplantae; phylum Streptophyta; class Magnoliopsida; order Fabales; family Fabaceae; genus Stylosanthes; species Stylosanthes scabra. The sequence goes on from JASCZI010000028.1 coordinate 87,634, forward strand.
AGTGATATTATTTAATAAATAATTCAATATAGAATATTAATTATGAAAGAAAATAATCACTTTTTATTAATATGAGTCAATATATTAAAAATTAATTAATTGAGATCAATAATAATTAATTAAAAATGCTAATTTATTTAAAAGTGGTTTTAATTTATCTATTCATAAAATTAAAGTTTTAAATAAAAAATATTATAAGTTAATAATTTTTATTAATATGAGTCAATACTTTGTTTCAACACCTTATTTTATATTAGGATTTAGAAATTAGAATTTAAAATTTAGCAATTAGAGTTTAGAGTATTGGTTAAGTATCAGCAAAACACTATAAGTTTTGTTGATCATATAGAATCGTACATTTTAACTTCTTTTAAATTCTTTTGTAATATTGTGCACTTTCATTTTTTTCTATCGTCCTTTCTTCGATAATTATTTTAAAAGGAAATTATATCATATATGTATAATATATATTTGATTTGTTCTTTTTAATTAGACACATTAATTTTATCAGTGCAATTAGATAAGCATAACAACCATTTATTACAAAATTTTAAGACATAATTTTTTATATATGAATCTTTTAAGGCACATCCAAAGTAATATAACTACCCACAAAACAAATTGTAACTATATATATCTCAAATATGTAAAAAACGATATTAAATATATAATGAACAATGTATAGAATTATAAATTCCATAAAACACTATAATAAAAAAAATTTAACGGAAGTCACCTTTTACAACACGACCTACATTTACTCTAGTAAGAAGAACACGGTGTAAAAGTGATCTCATATAGTTGGTAGGCAGTTAAAAGAAAAGATACTATAATTTTAAATTATGAATTAAATAAATTTAGATGTGATTACAAAAAAATTAGGATAATAAATAATTAAAAAATTAAAATAAATTAATTTTTAGATTCTATGTTTAATTATAGTTGTTCATATTATGGATGAATAACATTATCCCAATTTTATTGTCTCTATGTTTTTGTTTTGAGTTTAATTTTGATGCACTCACGGTGTAATGCATTTATTTGACTTTAGAAGTAATGGACTTGAAAATTAATCGCTCTGGTAACATCTGATTGGATGTTTGTGTAAAACTCTTTTACACTGACAGTGCATAAAAATTAAATTCTTTTGTTTTTTCAAAATTCTCACTCTCATTTATTTATTTGTTATTTATCATTGAATTATGAATTATATTCTTAATCATTAATATAAATTCATTTAGAACTAATTAATTATTCTCTTTCTTCATTTTTAACAAATTGGTATTTATTAATTTTTTTTAAAGATTACTACATTTTATTTTTCTTAATAAACTAAATTAAGTCAAAGTACTAGATAAATAATCCTAACCACATATTTTTTCTTTTGAACAAATATTTTAAAATAAATGCATTAAATTAGATTGTATATATTTTTCTTTAGTCAATTTTTCTATTTGTTACTTTAGCTTTTTCATCTTTTTTTTAGTTCCATATATCTCTAACTGTTATTTTTTTTTACGAATTTGCCATTATTCAATTACAAATTATATTCTTAATCATCCCAACTAAAAAATTGATTACATATCTCTTTATTCTTTTTATGTGATACCATATATATAAAAATTAAACATAAAGAAGTTAAACACGAAAGAAGTGTTATGAAAAAATATTTAATAAAATTTGTAAGTTTAGATTTCATAAAATGTTTAGTTTCAAGTAAGATAAAAAAAATATTTCAATTTAATTGAAAAGTATATTTCATTGGAATAGTGAGTAAATAAAAATTTATTAGGATAATTTTTTCATATATTTTCAAAATCTCATTTTTGTTATTCGAACTACTTTTTACCTTCTTTTTATATTTTAAAAGTAAAATACATACCTAGAAGTACCTAAAATATAAGTTAAGAAAATTATAAGAATAAAATTTTATGGCATGAAAAGAGAAATGATTAATTAAAAATTTGTGGGCAAAATATTTTATGCATGTCAGTATAAAATTTTTATTTATTTATAAAATATTTAATTTATATACAGTTGTAACTTAAGTAAATTAATAAATAAATAATAGTAAAATATAAATATTAAAATTTTTATTAATCACAAACTTATTTTTTATTTTCCTCCGACCAGGCTAACTAGTTTTTATATTTATTTATTTAGTTTACTTTATCTTAATTTTAATTACACTTACTTATATATAAATTAATTATATTTTTATTTGTATATCATCATTAATATACATTTTTATTAAATATTTACAAATTAAGATATAAAAACTAAACTTTTTTTACTGATTAGAATTTATTTTTTTCCATGATTTAAGGATATTTACTAATATTATTCTTCAATTAATGCTTGTATATTATAATATAATAATTATAAATAATTAACAAATTATTAAAATCTAAAAATAATAGTTATTTTAATATAAAATAGTTAATATTGACTTTATATATTATATTTGAGTGATATTATAATACTTTCTTGATTTAGTGCTTTAAATTTAAACTGTATTTTAAGGTTCACACTATAATATAATTATATTTTTTATCTTTATCTTTATTTTATATATTATTTTATTATAAAAACGGTTGAACCTCTGTAACACCTCGACTTTCGGTATGTCATGATCACACCTACGGCCAAAATGTCACTAAAATCCTAACTCTAAAATTCCAAAACTTACAAGCCTATTATGTTGTAATGTAACGGTAGCAGCAATATATATCCTTCGAAATTCATAAACAAGTTAAACATTTAAATACCATATAAATATAAGGAAACAAGTAAGTAAACATATAATTAAATTTCCTTAATCGGGTTCACAGACTCAAAAGAAAAGTACCACTGACACTAACAGACCAACAGAAGAAATACAGGAGGGAAAGAGTACAACACGAATAAACACCCTACAGGAATGAACTCAACCCCAGCAAAGGTCACCTAACTAAGTCCATCCTGACTAACTAGCATAGTCCTCGTACTGTGCTAACAGTTCATGAGGAACTAAGACTACCACCCTATAACACCTGTCATCCTAAGGCGGAGGAAATGTCCCGGCGAAGTAACGGTTCACTAGATCATCATCTGATGCTCCATCGCTAGCCGATCCGCTAGAGGCAGATCCATAACCCAGAGACACGCTACCGGAGGAACTACCGGAAGAATGGTGACTAGAAGGTGCCGAATCAGTACTCGCGCTCTCGCGCTCCGATCCATACGAAGCGTCTGAATTATAAGCCTTGGGGGCTCCGTAAAGCACTCGCTCGGCAACGTAAGGCTCATCAGCATCTCCTACTAACTCTGCTGCCGGATCGTACATCTCGGCAGATGGTTCTTCGTCGCTAGGCGGAGGTGAAGGAGGAAGGGGAGTAGGTGGTGCCACTCTACGGCGAGGAAAGAGACTGCGATAACGTCGGGCATCGCACATGGAAGTACGCGGCACAGGGTACACTGGGCCTGGAACCGGAGCCGGAGCCATCGGTGGCAAAGGCGTACGCGGTGAACGCGAGCGTTCCCGATGAACACTGCCAACAGATCCCGAAGAAGTCGATGAACTGGGGGATGCAGCCGATCGTGGAGAGAAGGGTGCAATCGGTCTCATCGTGAAGAAAGATAGAGGAGAGAGAAGATCATGCGTAGTGTAAGAAGAAGGGGGTGAGAACCTAAGGTTCCCAGCTTGGGGTATCACGTGGGCAAATAATCTATCCTAGGGGCTGACGTCACGTGGGTAGCAAGTAGTCAAGTAGTCAAAGTATAAGTAAAGCACACACAATCAATAATGCAATCACACACAAATGCAGCACACAATATGATGCATGCATGTTCCTAAATGCAGGCCATGAGCTCATGCGTCGGTTTACTTCTCGCACCCGACGATTACTTAGGATCAAGCTCAAGTATGGTTCACCACTGTCGAATGTCGTGGGCTTCAGCTACCCAAAGCGGCCATGTTCCTTCAGCTAGAACATGTAGCCCAACCAAGTTCCTTCAGCTAGAACTGGTGGCATAAGGTAACATTGGTACTTTCAATAATCATGGTGAGGATCTCGTCACCAGCAAGCTCTATAAAGCAAGAAACCGCATCGACGGAGGAACGTGATGATCTTTATAGCCTTTCAGGTAGCTAGCCTTTCAGCTTTCATTCTCAGAATAGCGGGATAACACCCAGCCCTTGTACTCGGCTTTTCTTAGCCTTAACTCTTAGCCTTTCATTAGCTTTAGCACATAACCATCACATCGTCTCATAGCTCTTAGCATCTCACCGGTTCGTTCCTCTGAACCGTTAGCTGGAGTAGCATCTCTGTAGCCGGATTAGCCTTCGGTCTACATGACTTAGCTGAACCAACCGGTTTGACAGTGACCCAAGCCCGATAGAACCGATGCTTGGTCGGTTGCCTCACCAATCCTTCTCAAGGGGTCAACCGATTCAGAACCATGAACCATTCCCAAAAGAAAAACCCGGTTCGATCGTCGTGTCTCATACCATCGCTGACCAAACCGAATCGATCTCAACCGTCACATCTAAGGTTATTTTGGCCACACCTTGGGACTCAGTTATTATATTAGTTATACGCATTATCACTTTCTCACAGTCTCAATACTCGGAGCTTATATCATCATGATAGTCTTAGCCTCCG
>JASCZI010000028.1:94069-112680 GCA_036250425.1 Stylosanthes scabra
AAAGAAAGAGAGAGAGAGTTCGGACCAAGGGAGTAGGCTAGAGAGAAATTTTTGTTGTTTGAAGTTGTGGTTTGTTTGTATGAAGGTAAATGAATTAGTAACTAAGTTAAATGGTTAATCAAAAATGAATTAGGGCTAGGGGAGGGAGTAGGTTTCGAATAGCAAGGAAAAGGAGTGGAGCTCATTAGTTTTGCATTGCTTGAGGCCATGCAACCAATAGGATTAAAAAGGTGTGTAAGAAAAAGTAATATTATTTTAATCATAGTAACTTTTTATAAGTAATTAACAAATAAACCTAATTACCATGAGTAACTATTTTATTTTTGGACATTTTTGGGCTGAAGTAACTCGGCTGGGGCATTTCATGCTCATATACGAATTTCGGAAAATTTTCGTTTCCGAAATTACGCGCGTTTTCGCAAAATCGTTAAAAGCGTGCCGTAAGGCAAAAGCGCAGTGTTATTCTCGTACCATAATCTTAGAATCATCATTATTATCGTCCAAGTTACTATTTAGCATCACACAACATTATTTCAAGCAAGCGAGATCAAACACGTTTCGTTATATGCGTCCCGGACTAAACCGTCGCTTAAGAAAAGCGTTGCGAAAGACGGGAATTTACAACCTCCGGTTGAACGATAAAACCTTAAAAACCTCTAACCTCTCACTCGAGCGGTTCGATGATCGGTCTGATTTTCAAAACCTTGTATTTAACGCAATGACCTATAAATGCAAATATCTAACTTAAATAATAAATTAAAATTCTCAATTAAGTTAAATTTCAAGATAATGAGCATAAAAAACTGAGAATGGTCAAAATGGACTAAATCAGGATTTCCTTGTTTTTTTTTTTTCTTTTGTCATTGCATGTCTTTGTTTTTTAATTTACTCTAAAAAACAAACAAAAAGTGTTATAAATTGGTCCAACCTGCAAGAGTGCTAGACTGATTCATCAAATTCGTTACTTGTTGGACAACAATTTCGAATCCCTCAAACACTCGAACCCATAGTTTTCGGCAGATCGAGTCGGCCCTTGGGGAAGAGTTTATATTTTTTTTTTCTTTAGAAGAGTTATCACTCTCGGTCCAAAAAAGAAGCTGCCACTTTTTTTTTTTTTTAACTAATACATGAGTGGCACTAATCGAGCTAACCTCTGTTGATAAAAAGAAAGAAGAAGAAGAAAAAGAAGTTGTCACCGTTACAAATATGAGGAGTTAAACCCAAAAAATATATGTTAAAAAAAAATAATTATATTTGCACACCAAAATCAGCCACTAAAATCAGTCATCATGTATTTATACATGAATACATATATAATTTTATTATTTTCAATGTGTATTTTATATTTTAATGTGTATTATACACTAATGACTAATTTTGGTGCCTGATTTTGATGTGTCAATAGCATAACAAAAAACCGAAAAAATAAACATTAGAGCCAGCCCATATATATATTTTTTAAAGTAATTTTGCATTTTCATTTTTGACCGTCAGTTCTAGCCTAATCCAAATCCAAATTTAACACTTAATCCTGAGACGCCAAAAAAAAAAAGAAACACTTAATCCTAAGAAAAATAAAAGTTCTGAGAACCATATCGAAGGTTGACAAGAACGAAAAAAATGAGAATTGATCTGGTTCGTTTGAGAAAAAGATGGATAGAAAACAGGTGAAATAAGTGAATTAGTTAAACCAAGCTCATTTTAATGGAAAATCAATTCTTTAGAAAATTAGTTTTTTTAATTAAATAATAATATTATATTTTAAATTATTTTATTGTCAATTTAAGTAAAATGATTTAATCGCGATTTAATTTCGATCGAATTTTTAAATCATTAAATCAATCACTTTATCTGTTTAATGAATAGTTAGTGACAATTTGAAAAAAAAAATTAAGAAAAAAAGGAAAAAGGTCTTTGATTAGTAGCTCATTAGTCATCTAAATTTCAAATTTTTTTCTCAAGCTTTTTTTGAATTGTTAAAATAAAAATAAAAAACCATGGTCGGTGCATATGTCATCCTTATCTTCTTCCCATAACCTAACAACACACCCTTCTTCTTCTCAATTGTTTTTCCGAAAAAATACAACCACCTTCAATTTATTTTATCTGAAACATTTTTTTTTATATCATCCAAAGATATATAAACCATTTTATTAAATTTAAATTATAAAACAATCACTTAGTTATTTTAATTTATTTTTTCCATAATAGTTCTCCTTTTAACAAATACTAGACTCCTACTATTCTAAACTTCGTTTTGCGGAAAAGCAAAGTAACGTTTTCTAAATCCCTCTCTCTACGCACACATTTTCTCTCTCATTCTTTCTCTTCCAAATCCCTTTCTCTCGTCTCACTGTTAAGTCTTCGCTCCTTTTCTGCATCTTCAAGCTCCCACCGATGGCGTCTGGATCCTCAGGCCGCGGCAATTCGGGTTCCAAAGGCTTTGATTTTGGTTCCGATGATATCCTCTGCTCCTACGAAGACTTCGGTAACAGGGATTCCAATTCTTCCAATGGTAATCACTCCGATCCGGTCATCAACGCCAATTCAACTAAGGTATATATAATCATGTGACCTATCTCTCCTTTTGAGCGTTGACTTGAAGGTTTGTAGCTTCTATGGGAATTGTCCGAACATGCGTGTTTAACTTATGAATGAAAAGTGATTAGGGTTTATTAAACTTGTCGTGTTTAGGAAAATATGCTAGGGCTTTGTTGATTGAGTATAAAGGTGGGTCGTTCTTGGTTTGTTTTGTGATTCACTTCATCATCGATCTCCGTTTTAGTTTAAATTTGATTCCTTGTGTCTTGAGCTGTTTGGGACTTGAAACTGGAGGAAAAAATTAGAGTAGCTTTTTGACGTTGATAGCATTAACGTTTTAGGATTTATGAGTATGAAGGGTTTTTGTCAAATAGGAATAAAATGTTCTTATCTGTGAAATTTGATGACCTAGAGTTCTTATTTCTATTGGCTTTTGGGTTTGTGGACTATAGTGCTGTCTGCGAGAATGAGTGAGCTGGTTATTAAATAACAGGATAAAGAATGCTGTTTTTAGTATGCATTTGTATCCTGGGTTTTGTAAGTGGATTTGGAAACCTTGTGATTTCAATTCTCTTAAAATTAGAATTACTTTATATGCTTTGGTATTAAAGAGTAATGCAGGTTTCAATTCTAATGAGAATTCAACTCTCATGTTTCTTCCCAGTTCCCACATCAAATCTGACCAAAAGTTGTTTGATTTCTAATTAATTATCTAACCATTTATCACCATTGCCATCATCATCGTCATCATCAACAACCACACTTGTTGGAAGTTTTGTCTTGTATAGATTTTGATATAGATAGGTACAGCACAACAAACAGGGGGAAGTTGTTGTGGTTGAAGAGGAAGGAAGGAAAGGTAAGGATGGTGGGGGATGCATGTGGGCGTTGAGCTGGAGGGTGGTGGTTAAAGGAGGTGTTGGTGGCAGAGGAACCACCTTCAAAGGTTAGGGATTGGGGGGTTGATGGTGGACTTTGAGGAGAGGTTGGTGTTGATAGTATTGAGGGCAAAATAGTTATTTTAGATGTATTGTAAACATTCTAATTCAATTTCATTCTTCCTTTTTTCCCCAAATCGAAGAACTCTCATCGGAATTCAGTTCAATTCAGTTCTTTCAAGAATTCTATTCTACTCTACCCCATCTAAAGTCTCCAAAGATATTCTATTCAATTCTATTATATTCAAGTGTTGTGTTTTATTTTAATTTGTCTGCAAGAGTATTTGTTGAATTTTGAATAGAAAATTTAAGTTTTGATGCATGATGAATGAGGTCAAACAGGTTTACAGTTGGGAGAACAGAAGAGGAATGTTGTCTGAGTGTTCTGAGTATAAATGTGTTGAGGAGTCACTCAAATTTCACAATACATTGATTTTAACTTTTGATCTTTCAGTTAAATTGAGGATTTAATTCATGATGATTAGCTGTATGTTTGATTTGTTATTGATCAATCATCAAGATTATCAGAAATTGCAAGCTATTATTAGCTTACTTTGGTTTGGGTACATGAGGATGCAAGTGTAAGTATTTAGTCCACTACACAGTAAACAAGAGGTGGTTGTGTAAAGTGGCTATTGTTGTTGACTGGTAAAATAAAAACATGAAGTTTAGAAAGTGGGAGACTGATGATGACATGCATTACTTGGTGCTTAAAGTTCGGTTTTTTTGTTTATCTAGAATGAATGTGTTTACTTTATTCTATGTACCATCCCCAAGCTTCAAGTTATATGCATGTATACATATTTTAATAATGATTATGGACTATGTGTACCTTCTATTTTTATACAATGAAACATTGTATCTCTAATCTAGAAAAGTCCACTTTGTCGGCAGGATTTTCACAAATCAAGGATGGCGAGAGCATCAATGTTCCCTACTACTGCCTACAATCCGCCTGAAGATTCTCTAAGCCAAGATGTGATTGCAACTGTGGAGAAGAGCATGAAAAAATATGCTGACAACCTCATGCGATTTCTCGAGGGAATTAGTTCAAGGTTATCCCAATTGGAATTGTATTGCTACAATCTTGACAAATCTATTGGAGAAATGAGATCTGATTTGAATCGTGACCATGGGGAGCAAGATTTAAAGCTCAAGGCACTTGAAAAACATCTTCAAGAGGTAAGCTGCTTTCATATCATCATATGTACTAGGTTTAACTTCTTTTCACATTTTACCTAGTATACATACAGCACCGCCCCAAATCTGATGGATGAATACTTTGTATCTCATGTTAATGAATCCATCCTGAAAGTAGCTGTACATCAATAGAAGCAATTTTCCCCCTTTCAATTCAATTGCAGACATTCTATATCAATTCTGAAATCCGACCATATTCTTATCTTGATTTGTAAATCCATCAAAGGTAACGAGATCGCTATACTTTGTTTGTCTGGTCAATGAGGCACCATTCATCGATCACAAACCTGACATTATTCTCTGTTGCTAGCTTAACAATTTGTTTTTTTCTGGATACTGGTCCAATGTACGTAAAAATGACATTCAGCTATGAGCAGTGCCGAGTAATAAAGCATTGAACTCACAATGTCCGCATTAGCATGCTTCCATATATCTGCTTACATTAACTGATTATATCTAGTTTGACAATTTAAGATTATTATTGCATTGTATTCACTTTCCTTATGTTGGTTATGTAGGTTCATAGATCCGTGCAAATTTTAAGAGACAAGCAAGAGCTAGCTGACACACAGAAAGAATTAGCCAAGCTTCAACATGCTCAGAAGGAATCATCTTCTTCGAGCCACTCAGAGGAGAGATCTTCACCTTCTACAACGGATCCTAAAAAGACTGATAGTGCATCTGATGCACACAACCAGCAGTTAGCTCTTGCACTTCCTCATCAAATTCCGCCACAGCAGCCACCACCTCAGCCAGCTGCACACACTCAAGCTCCAGTAGCAAATGCGTCCCAGGCCACCCAACAACCTACTTATTACATGCAGCAAGCCCCGGCCGCAATGCCGAACCCTCCGGCTGCTCCCCAGCTCCCTCAGAATCAGTATTTGCCACCAACAAATCAACAATACCAAACACCCCAACTTCAACAAGACATGACGCGGGTGGCTCCACAACCAACTCCATCTCAGGTAACCCCATCCCCACCTGTGCAACAGTTTCCTCAGTATCAGCAGCCACAGCCACAGCCGCAGCCGCAGCCGCAGCCGCCCCAGCAGCAATGGTCTCAGCAGGTGCCACCTACACAGCCACCCTCAATGCCACCCCAGATTAGAACCCCCTCATCGTACCCTCCCTATCAACCAAGCCAACCAGCAAATCCAACTCCCCCCACTGAAACACTACCAAACAGCATGCCCATGCAAATGCCGGCATACTCTGGAGTTCCACAACCTGGTTCTAGCCGTGCCGATGCCATGCCATATGGATACGGAGGAACTGCTGGCCGAACTGTTCCGCAGCAGCAACCTCCACCCCAGCAGATGAAGGGCTCTTTCCCGACCCAACCAAGTGACATGTACGGAACTGCCAGCCCCCATGCGGCACTTCCTCCTCCAGCCAGTGCATACATGATGTACGAAGGCGAGGGGGGGAGGACACACCATCCACCCCAACCTCCTCACTATGCTCAAGCTGGATACCCTCCATCAAGTGCTGCACTCCAGAACCCCGGCAGCCACAATATTATGGCGAGGAATCCTAACCAGACACAGTTTATGCGCAACCACCCTTACAACGAGCTGATTGAGAAAATGGTGAGCATGGGATTCAGGGGTGATCATGTGGCAAGCGTGATCCAGAGGATGGAGGACAGTGGACAGCCAATAGACTTCAACTCTGTGCTTGACAGGTTGAATGTTCATGGCTCTGTGGGCCCCCAAAGAGGAGGATGGTCAGGGTGAAAATAACAACCTGTGTGTCTTGGGAATTTCAGCTTCTTGGAGCAGTGATTTTCCTGGGATGTTATATCTGTTCATACCTTCAAATCATTGCGTGTTTTATTATGCATGGAATAAAAGGTTTTTATTCGATCCTTTTTCTCTTGTAACGTGCACTGTTTATCATCATCTTATGTTATGTAAATGTTTGATATGTGAGGATTATCTAGTATTTATGCAGAAAATCCTTCACTTCATATATTTCTTTTCTTATTTTCAAGTAATATATATAATTTCTTATTAACGATCATGCCCGTTGTATACAGTCAATACTCAATAATCCCTCCCTCTTTTAGATCTGTTACTTTATTTTCCTTTTGACTTAGAATGGTTACTTTTAGGAAAGGTAACAAACAGTTCTACTTTTCTTAATCTCTCCCTGCTAGTGCTACTATTACGAGTAGATTACCTCACATGATTTTAACAGGAGAATTCAATATTAAAATGATTCTTTGATTAAAATATATTCAGTGATCAACTTTTTCCCCTTTATCTTCTTTCCAATAAAGTGTAATAAGCATTATAGGTTTTTTTTTTATATAAATAAAATTTAATCAGTATTTACTCATATAAATCAATTTGTGCATATTTATTTTTTTGTGTCGCGTTAGTAATGCCGCCGGTTTAACTGGCGTGATCCACTTCAACGAATGCCGCTAGATTCATTGGCGGCACCCCTGCTCTGTTTTCAGTGCAGGATCGTCATTCGAGGGAGAGGGAGTGCCGCTAGATTCATTGGCGGCACTGGTGGGATTGGATGCCACTGGTTCTTCTGGCGGCACTGGTTCAATACAATGCCACTGGTTCTTCTGGCGGCATTGGTGTGTTCTAGTGACACCAGTGCCGCCAGCTCTTCCAGCGACATTCACCTGACGCCATCTAGCGGCACTGGTTCGCCTGATCTAGTCCAGTTCCACTGGAACATGTGGCGGCACTTCCTTGTTTTAGTGCCACAGGTTATACCGGCGGCATTACTAACGCGACACAAAAAAATAAATATGCAAAGATTGATTTATATGGGTAAATACTGATTAAATTTTATTTATATAAAAAAAAAACAAGCATATTCCATATATATATATATATATATTAAGAGAGGGGGCGGGGGGATATCCTATTATGACTACTCTTTAGGACTGTAATTGCTCACTTTATAGGAACGGAGGATTCAATTTTGTTTTGGCCTTCAAAGTAAGTTTTGATCTTACTAATATTATTAATTTTTGATAATCAATAGTAAGTCAATTTTTTTATTTAATTTTACTCTTAATTATCTCGAGTTGGGTTCAAATTTAACCCAAGTCACTACCAACACCCCCTCCTTTTTTTTTTTGGTTTCCCAAGATATCTCTCAACTCGACATGTCGGATCGCAGATTTAAGCTCCATTTAAGAATATGCCGCTCACTCACTATTGCCTCTTTCTCCTTAGTTGTCTTGCACCTCTTAGCCTATGCGCATGTTTGCCATTTCCTCTCCTTGCCTCGTGCTTTCTTCTTCAACTCCTCCTTTGCCTTAAAATATTTTTTTGAGAAATGCAAATTGGAAAAAATATATATATATATGATTAAGTGATTAACTATTGATGTTGAAAATTTTAATTATAAATTAAAATAAATTATATTAAATTGAACACTATAAATGATTTTGAATTATTTTAAGAATTTTAGAGACAATATATTTTATCCTATTGAATATTTAAATTGACTTGTTGGCCTAAAACGATGGTACAGACATTTACTATTAGAACCTTCCTTAATATGCACCCATCCCATTGATAATTTCTATGAATAAAGTCTAAACCTAACCCATTACGCAGCAGAAAGCGACAATAGAAACAGAACATGTGCTGATGTGCATGGCTAAAAAGAAATAAAAGTCATACTTCTGCCCCCAACACCAATGCTATCTTTTTTTTTCTTTTTCTTTCTGAATTTTTTGATGATGCTGCCAATGCCATTTGGATACTTTTGCAATTTGCATCTCAATGTGGTGCGATGAATCATGTAGGCCGGTTATGATAGTAATATAATATATGATTAGATTACCATCCCTTCGTATCTGCACCTCTCCAAAGTTACACCACCATATATATGTCCCCTCTCTTTCATTTTTCAAATAATAATGCTTAGTAAAACCCATTAAAAAAGTTATTTCAATATTTTAAACATTTAATCGAGGAGAATATTAATCATAAACGACATTTTCTAAATTTATCTTGAAATTACAATCACGTAACATATATAACAAAACTCAACCACTTATATAAAATATGTGGTAAAATATAAAATACTCATTAAAAGTGTATAAAATAATATATATATAAACATAGATACAATAGTGCAGTATGCTGCATAAGGGTTCAAATCCTATAGAAGGAAGTGTGTGTTGGGGGATAAGGGATACCTAGAATTAGAGTTCTTCAATATGAATAAAATAGTATCATATAGGAAAGTTTTTATGTATATCAATTTAATGATATATCTGTAATTTTATAACCGTTGATTTTAATTTATATTTATATTTTAAATTTTTTTAATCAAAATCAATGATTACAAATTACAAGTATAGTGGCACTGGCACCTGAAAACTTTCCTATCATATGATCACATTATATGATTGGATTTATAGAGCCTGTACTTGTAGGAGAATTAATGAATTCTCTTAACCATTAAGACTCGTAGGAGACAGCGTGTGCTTCTCCAACACAAACAGATCTAAAATGTGCAAGTCCAAAATACAAAAGTGTTACCGTTGTGGTTCTGTGGACCCTCACTACTGGCAACAGAATTTGGTTTGTCTGGCCATTAATCAGAAAAATGTTAAGTGTTTCTAAAATGTTATTGACTTATTTTGCTAAGAAACAAAAGGAAAAACCTAATGTTCTATTGTGCCGTACTTAGGTGCAAACAAAAGTTTTAATTTTTAAATATATTATTTTTAAATATATTATTTAATGCATTATCTAAAATATTAATTTAATTAAATGAATATATAAAATTATTTATATTATGAGAATATTTATTTTAATTAAACTCTAAATAATAAATCTTAAAGTTTTTTTTTCATAATCTATTTAAGAAAAATAATTAGAATTATTGAACTAACTCTTCTTTTTCAACATTTTTTTCATATAATAATAATTTTAGATACTTAAATTTTGTACATTTATTATTTGAATTTAATTTTCATGCATTGTTAATGTAAAAATTTTTACACAGACATTCAATCGAGTGTTACCATATCATTAAAAATAATTAATTTTCAAATTCATTATTTTTAAAATCATATAAATGTATGAATTTGATTAGATAACTTTGTAAAACTTTTTCGCATAATGCATTAAAATTAAACTTTTATTATTTTATTAACTAATTATTGTTTAAAAAAAGAGCTAGGTATTTGAGAGAACCCGTTAGATTTAATTAACATTTTTGTTCTGCTGAACCCCGCGTTTGGTGTTTCAAATTTCATGCCCGTTTCACGTGATGAACCAATTGAAATTAAAATTTATTTTCTCTCTTTATATCATTGTCTTAGCTCACTAGTCACTACCTCTACTTTACTCAACCAAACGCGTAGCGTCTTTGGCGTACATTCTTACGGTCAATGTATGTATTCAAAAGATAAGAAAAAGGATTATATATATATGATAAAGTATTATTTATATCTTAGTAGTATTTGGTTTTAAGTATTAAAATTGAGACACTGGACTTAATATTGTGTTTGGTAGATAAAGATTCAATTTTTAAAATTTTAGTATTTTCAATACCACTGATAGTAGAGACTGGAGACTTAGACTGAAACTTTAATAATTTTTTTTAATTCAAATACATTTCATTCAACGTTAAAGTTTTCAATATGAACTTTTGTCATTTTTCCATCAACTTAATTGTATCTTTATCCCTATCTCTTAGTCTTTGTCTTCTAGTCAATTTTAAACAAAACACAATAATAAATTTAATTCAGTCTCAATCTCACGGTCTCGGTCTCAACCTCAGTCTCTCTCCTAAACGCAGTTTCAAAAATACATTTAACATTTAATTTGATTAAGTATTATCCTTAACTTTGAAATAAATTATAATTTTATCGTTAATGTTAATTTTTTAATAATCAACTTAAAATCAGTATTATTTTTCCTATTTTACGTTTATTATGTTCTTAGTTTACATCTTTCTCTTTATCATCATCCACCACCTCAGCTCCACCATGCATCACTGGTCCACTGCACCTTTTCCCACCACCCCCAACGCATACCCCTACCCAATTGCACCTTTGCCGCCACACAACCACTGCATTATTGCCAACACCTCATCATGCAATTCAATGTATTCAACAATACCATAATTCAACCGGTTTCGCTATCTACACACTCTTTTTGTAGACATCAAATTGACACCCGCAAAAATATGGTTATTAATGCATTAACTTTCTTTCGCTTTTTGTGATCCACTTATAATACTTGTATTTTGATACGAGTGTAAAACTAGTATTTACAAAAAGGATGTGTAAATAGTATTATTGACAATACACAATGTGAATCAAGGAATATTAATAGGGTAATTCTGTGGTGACTACGATAACGACGGCTATGGATGACTACAAGTTGACCGACTAATAAGAGGCTGCCACGTTTTCATTAATTAGTTGAGTGTGATGAAAATGATTAAAAAGTCAGTGTATGAGATTAATTGCATGGCTATCGTTCAGGAAGTTTTGGTTCATGTATTAGGGGTAAGTTAGTAGGTTTAAGACTGGGTCTTGTTTATGGATGTGTTAATTGTAGGATGCACCACCACATAAAACAACAGAAACTAACAAAATAAAGAGAAAGAATCGTAGATCTACATAGTTAAGAATTTGGGAGCTACAAAAGATGCAGATGAACCCTTAAGCCATCCATCTGCATTGGAAGGACCACAACCGCTGTGAGAGGGCGCGATGGACTCTAGGAATGTTAACTCCTCTGCAAGCTCGACAAATATGTGCCTCTATTTCTGAGCAAGGTCGAGATTACGAGATGATAGTCATTAACGTAGTTGTCAACATGGCAGCACAAGTTATGGAGGCAGAGGCAAGAAGAGTTCTCCCAGACAGGGTTTGGGTTTTAACAAGTCACAAACGATAAACCAACCACTCTTTCGGCGTCGATTAAGGGCGTCCACATCGACCACAACAATTTCTTCTCCCCTAAAATGAACCCTAATTTCGATCTATTCCCAATTTGAGAAGCAACGTTCCCAACCATTGTGCACAACGATTTTTTTTTCACTTTAAATCTTGAGATTACCCTAATTCTCAATCTAATCCACATTAAAAACATTTAGCATTGTGATTAAGAAAGTTACCCAACATGAATCCCATATGGTCAAAGAGTCATCCTCAACGTGTCCCTCATACATTGGCGGGAACTTTATAGCCATGATAGCCACGAGACTGTTGTAGGCACCGCAGAACGCACCATATTAATATTTAGACACATTAATTATATGATGAAATAATTTCACACTTGTTAAACTAACGTGTTTGAGTTGTATGCTAAAGTGTGTAGCACAACAATTTCAGAAACACCATTCAATCCTATTAACCCAACCCCAACATCAACCGGACCACAATTTCAAAAACACCTAAATAAAAATTTCAAAAGTAGTATCGACCATTTACAAATAAAATAAATCAATTTTTAAAATTAAAAAAATAAAAACACCCAAATTCAAGAAAAGTATGAAGAGAAGAGACGTTTGGTGGAGACAAAGGATAGCTACGGAGAAACGAAGATGTTAGAAGTGGCATGTGGTGGAGGAGGAGGACGCAAAGGCAAATTCAGATCCAGATGGGGACACGAAGGGGAGGCAACAAGGGCGACGCCGTCAAGCTTGAAGACGAGGATGAATGGAGAGGCAGAGATAGAGAAAGAAGGAGGAGGGAAAGGTAGGGGCATGCGGAGAGAAAGTAAAGGTAGTTGTAGTGTGACAATGTTTGGAGGACGGCGAGTCAAGGGAGGGAATGATGGCGGTCTCACTGCAACTGCTTCTTCTGATTTTGTTTTGAGGTGAGAGATAACAATGGGGAACTAGGAATTAGGAATTAGGGAAGGATGAAGAGACATATGAATGAAGATGAATGGGTGGGTTTATGGTAAAATTGGGAATAAAAAAAAATATTAACTAATAGTTGACTGTTAAAAAATTAATGTTAAGGGTAAAATTGAAACTTATTTCAAACATTAATGATAAAATTGAGGCAAATTAAATATTAGGGGTATTTTTAAAACTTTTCGCAAATGTTAGAGATAGAAAACAATACTTTACCCAAAAAAATAAATAATTAACTATCAAAATTGCTCCTAAAATTTTTAACAACGAATAAAAATAACATTCAATTTTGCTAATGACAAAAATAACGTTAATTATTTAAAAATCTGACAAAAAATATTCAAATTGAAATATTTTGGTCATCTTTGACATATGATAAAAGTATATTTTTGTGAGGATTTTAAACAATTGGTGGGCATTTTGTCAACAAAATTAAGATAATTTTTATCGACGTTTAAAAAATTTAGGGACGATTTTGGTAGTTAACTCGAAAAAGAAAAGATATTATTGTAATTTTAGAATTTTATATAGAAAAATACTAAATTGACATGTCTATTTTAAATTTAATTTAGAAGACTATTTTGATCACATTAGAATATCATTTTGGCATTTAACGGTCTATATTAAGAAAAATTTAGTGAAGTACTATAAAAATTCAAACTTGGAAATTTTAAGGGTGAATTTGATAATTTTAAAAGGTTAGAGACTTTTAGTTTTATTCTAGGCGCTGGGTATTTTAAGGACTTAAATTGAGACATTATCTCAGATTAATTATGACATTTATATATTTGTTTTAAATTAAATAATCAATCAAATTTATTAACATTAGTATAACAATTATTTTTTAAATTTTAAATATGTATTTATATATTACTTAGTAACAATTTTTGTGTTTTTAAATATTTTAATCGGTAAACAAATTTCTGGCAACAATATTATAATATTAAAAAAATATTATTTACACACTAAAATCAGTTAAAATTAATTATTATATATTTGTGTATAAGAATATTTTAATCTTTTAAAGAGTTTTGTTATCTTATTCCCTTAACACAAGTTAAGAAGCATTTATTGAACCTTATCCTACTATTTAATAACTATTTGAACTTACTCAATTAATATGATTCATTTTAATTTTTTTTTTGTCTTAGATGAAACTCGAATCCAAGATCTCTTACAATGGGGGAGGAAGAACGCCATATGAGCTACTGCTCATTGGCAAGATTCCTTTTCATTTGCTATACCTAAATTACTCATAAAATATTTGTTGTACTATTAAAATTTTTTCTCAAAAAATTATAAATATAATTTCAATTTTTACTCAAGCATACATATAAACTAAACTTTTTTTTAAAAATTATTCTCTAAAATTGTTAGCCAGCTCAGAAAAGACCATTCACAATATGAGGTAAAATATATATATTAAGATATTTAATTGAGTTATTTTAATTTCATTTTGGGTATCAACGTCAGTATGTAAGGATCATATGTCATAAATATTAAGTTGCGATTAATTACAAAATTTGTCGCTTAATATTTAGTTTAAATTCAATTTATATTTTATAATATTTTTAATTATTTTATTTAGATAATTATACATATATCTATATCAATCTTGCTATTTGAATAAGTGATTTACCAAAATAAGTGATTAACCAAGTAATTTACAAATAACACCACCACTCTCACCCAAAAACGCGTGTACACGCGCTAGGTTACTTTCTGAAACGTACTCTCACCACCGCTTTTCAAGAACATTCAATTCATCATCGTTCTCCTTCGTCAACGTCGTCTTCTTCATCTTCCATCTCGTCGTCGTCCTCCTCCTCTATTTTATGTTGATGTTGTTGTTGCTGCTGCTGCTATTGTTGTTGTTGTTGTTGTTGCTGTTGTTGTTGTTGTTGTAGAGAAATATGAAGCAATAATGCGTAGAAATAGAAAGCAACATTGCGCAGAAACAGAAAGCAATAATGCGCAGAAATATAAAGCAACATTGCGCAGAAAAAAAAAACAATAATACGCAAAAATAGAAAGCAACATTGTGCAGAAACATAAAGCAATAATGCGCATAAATAAAATATTCTTCTTCTTTCCTTCCTTCGTTCCTTCCTTCTTCCAAGTCTGTATCTACATCTCCTTCTATTTCTTCTTCTTTTTCTTTCATTCCTTTCTTCTTCCATGTCTGCATTTGCATCATCATCTTCATCATCATCATCTTCATCATCATCATCATCATCATCATCATTATCTTCTTCTTCTTCTTCTTCTTCTTCTTCTTCTCTGTTTTACATTGTTGTTGTTGTTGCTGCTATTGCTGTACAGAAATATGAAGCAATAATGTGCAGAAATAGAAAGCAACATTGCGCAGAAACAAAAAGCAATAATACGCAGAAATAAAATCATCATCATCTTCTTCTTCTTCTTCTTTTCCTTCTTTTTCCTTCATTCCTTCTTCAAAACAGAGTTGCAGAAATCACGCAAAGAAAGAAGAAAACACGAATCACCAATTATAAATCATGAAATTCAGAACGAAAATGAAAACGACGACAATAACTAACAAAATTACAAAGAACAAAAACACAATTATATCCAATATATGCACAGATCGCGTCGCAATTGAAAAATAGAGCAGAAAGGAATTGCAAAAATCACGCTCGAAGAACGAAAACGAAGAAAAGGAGGCAAATCGAGCTAAGAAGATGAAAAATGGAAAGAAACAAAATTGATTGGTTATTTGCTTGATTAAAATACTTGGTTGACGTTATATTAAAAGGAGCGAGACGCGCGAGATTATTTACTTGACTAATCACTTGATTTGATAATACCACATAATAATTCTATCTATATTTATTGATTTTGATTTAAATGATTTCTAAATTGAAACTAGTTTCATTTCTCTATTTATTCTAATTCTAATTCTAATGCAGATTTTAATTTTAAGTTAATTCACTTATTCAGTAGTGATATTCCAGAAACAGGATATTAGGAGATAAATCCAATTTTTCGTTCACAACATTGTACTAAATTAGTTTCCGACTTGTTAATTGCACTAATAATTCTTAACATTGAAGAAATTATATTATATTAGTCATTGGCTACCTTTTCAGGAGTTATAAATATTCTAACTAAAGGCTGTCAGGAGCTAATATAGTATAAATATTATCTTAGATGTATATTAAAATCAGTCACTTATATATAATACGCATTGAAATAAGTTAAAAATAAGTTAAATTATATATGTATTTTATATTTCAATATATATTATACACTGGCAGCTCATTTGATGATTAATTTTGATGTGCAAAAATAAATATGTATATTTTTTAATGTCGAAGACTATATTATTATAATTAGAAAGTCAATGACTAAATTAGTGCAATACATCAATTTTAAAGACCATAATGAATTTAACCCGATTGTTAGAGTTGGTCTAATTCTATAATAGGGATAAAACTTCTTTAAAGTTATTAATTACTTAACACAAAAAAGGTTATCTGCAAAAACAATATTTTAATCACGAGAAAGTATAGGTAATTAATATTTTTTTAACCAATAAATCAGCCAACAAAATTTAGAACATTTGTAATTATTATTTATAGAACATCCACAATATAAGTCTGTAGAATATCCGAAACCTAAAACAACCAATAATCAACCAAAAGAAATAAAACATCTGAAACATAATTAAAGAACATCCGAAATCTAAGAAATAGAACACCCAATTTAAGTTATTGGTTGATATTGGTTGAATTTTTGTTGGTTACCTAGTATTATTGTTTAATCACATTTAAACTAAAATAGTGAAATCCATAAATAATAAAAGTTGAGTTTAATTTTAATACACTGATAGTGTAAAAAGTTTTACATAATCATTCAATCAGATTTATGCATTTATATGACTTTAGAAGAAGTGAATTTGAAAAATTAACTGTTTTTGATGATGTAATAACATTCGATTGCATACATATATAAAACTCTTTCATAATGACAATGTATGAAATTAAATTAATAAAAGTTAAAGAATCAAAATAATTAAAACATATTGATAAGCTATAACTACATTATCCATCAATTGACACCCACGGTGATCTCTATCGGCTGCTAACTGGAATGATGACATCAGCATGTAAATCTATCTATAATGCTAAAAGCCAGTGGTACCCTCAGATGCGTTCCCACCTTTTTTCCCTTACATGACATGTATGTGTATTCATAATACGCATGTTCTCTCTTCCTACTTTTATTTCACTATGATGACTCATGCATACATACATCATACTCATGCATACATATATCAAATAATGTTTTAATTGTATTCAATTAAATTATTAATTATTTCTTAATAATAAAATAAATTGGATAATAAGATAAAATTTAAATTATTTTGTTACATAATTTTGATATTTTTAACTAAGTTATTAAAAAAGTTTATTAATAAATTAAATTTTGTATTGTTTTAGGTTATAATAATAGCGATTTATTATTTAAAATGAGATTAGATATTTAAAACTAACATCTAAGTATTAATTTATGTCAAATATTAGTCTTTTATTTAAATAACATTTATATCTAAGTTAGTATTTTTAATTAAAGCAGTATAATTCATGTTATTTAAGTAATTTTATTTTTAAAATAACACTTTATATTGAAAATAAAATATTATTAAGACACCAAAAAAAATATCATGATATTTAGTCATTAAAATTATTGTTAGGATTGCTAAAAAATTAAAATAACACTTTTTATGTTCAAGTTTTTATTAATCAAATTAGCTACTGAATTCATCTTAATATATGTTTTATGTTGTTAGTATTCCAGTCCAGTGTAAAGACAACATTTCTGACTATAAGGGTTCATTTGTTCTTTAGCTTTAAAATGAGTTCATAAATTTATTTACTAATCATATGTCAATAGAAAAACTAATTCAACTGTTAGTGTTTCCATATAAAATCTTTATTTTCACTATAAGGGTTTCCTGTTTCAGTGTAACAGGAACTTATATTTTGCGTATTGATTATTTGGTTATAAACATATATGTCTTCTCATAATGACTCAATCTTTTATGTTAATATTTTGTTAATCAAATTAGCAACTTAGCCCATCTTAATATATGCTTTTAGTTGTTAGTGTTTCCAAGTAAACACAGCATCTCTGACCGTAAGGTTCATTTGTTCTTTAGTTTTGAACTGAGTTCACAAATTTATTTACTGATCACATGTCAATGAAAAAATGAATGATCACATGTCAATGGAAAAACGGATTCAACTGTTAGTGTCCGCATGTAAAATATTTATTTTCACTATGAGGGTTTTTTATTTTAGTGTAACAGGAACTTATATTTTTGTGTATTGGTTGTGTGGTTATAAACATGTATGTCTTCTTATAATGGCTTAATCTTTTATGTTAATATTTTGTTAATGAAATTAGCTACTTAATCCATCTTAATATATGTTTTTAGTTGTTAATATTCCCATCTAAACACAACATCTATGACTGTAAGGGCTCATTTGTTCTTTAGCTTTTAAACGAGTTCATAAATTTATTTACTAATCACATGTTACTGGAAAAACGGATTCAACTGTTAGTGTTCCCGTATAATATTTTTATTTTCACTATATGCGTTTTCTGTTTTATTATAATAGGAAGTTATCTTTTGCGCATTGGTTGTGTGGTTATAGACATATATGTCTTCTCATAATGGCTCAATCTTTTAAGTTAATGATGTGACATGCTATCTTAACCTTTCTTTCTTCCTTTTCTATATATTTATCTTTTTCGGCTCATTTTCTTGATTTGATGACAACAAAAAATATTATTATATGAAAACCAGATTGTGTATCGTAGGCAAAAAACTAAAATAATTATTATGTGGTTAGCGTTTATTGTGATTAGCTTAATCATGTCAACTTTATAATTTATTAATTAAGATGATGAGTTTATATTAAACTAGATTTATGATAAATTTTTTCATCAAATAACAAATCTTTATAAATATTGAAAATAATAATTCTTTTATTTATTAATTATATGGTTCTCAATTAATTCTACATTTTGTTTATGAAA
>JASCZI010000028.1:127168-146743 GCA_036250425.1 Stylosanthes scabra
ATATATACTTTTCAGGGAATTTTACTATTGGTTAGATATGAAATCACTGCAGCACTTATAGACACATAATTAGCCAGAAACTGCCAGAAAAACTTTTATGTTTAACTCATCAATTGATTTTAGCCACATCCTTGAATTTGCCTCATAGTTCCTTAAGTCAAGTCAATGGCTAATAAGTAATAAAAACTCTCTATCTATCTTTGATGGAACTTTAAGCAATAGAATATGATAGAAGAGCAAAAATGATTTCTTTGTTTCACATCAACTGGGTTTGTTCCATGTCACTTGATTGCTTGTGGTTCTTTCTGCCTTCAACACTTAGCTCAAAATAACTCACACTCCCAAAATCAAGGCAAGAAACATGAAGTTAGCTGAAATACGGTTATGACTTCAAAGGGTAAACAGAAGAAGTGAAATTCACACTAACACTATATCTACCTACTCAAATGCTTCTTAAGAAAAGAATAATAAGTTCACAATTTAATCAAGACCACATCTCCAATTATCCATTTAAGTGATGAATACAATGGAAAAAGGAAATATAGAAAAATAGAATATTATAACTACCAAAAACTCCAAAAGCTTCTTATCACAACAAAAACTAAAGGAATTTAAAAGAAACACAATACATCCAGCAGGCCACTGTTCTGAGTTATGTATAGATAAATACAGAACATCAAAATGACTAACCTGAATGGCTTCTGTATCTACAGTAGTCGTAATACCCAGAAACTTAGCAATCTCTGCCAAATCTGCAAATCATAAGAAGCAAATTTCTGAAAGAAGACACAACCAGAAGAAGCAAGGAAGACAACTTTGTTCAAAATAATAATTCAATAAACACAGATGTGCTGTGTCTAACAGAAATGAAGTTGAGCAAGTCACAAGCAAACAACCACAAATAATCAAATAAAAAAACAAAATGACTGCTAATAAATGAGTAAATGTAGAAGTGAAGAGTTTTTAATCTGCATGAAATTAACACCAGGTAGATCATTGACAGGATACTCAGAAAGTGCAGCCAATAATTAGTGGAAACCAATCAGCTCCAAACTTGAAACACCACAGATTTATTTTGCTGCTGCTACTATATATAATTACACAATACATTCAACTCACAAAACTACTAAACTAGTCACAAATATAGCGTAGATAATGAGTATCTACTAGCCTCTAGCCATTTCAGAATTTTTGAGTAATGACAATGACAATGCTTACACTGAATTCTGGCCGTCTCCTCATCACGATCAAGGACATCCCCTTGTAAGTTTTGTTGAGAAAAAGGTGACTTATCACCTAATAGCCTGTTGTAATTATGAGGACCAAATGTCATTTCTTGTAAAATAGACAGGAAATAAATTTAGGGTACTAACATTAGAATGTTTTGATAGTTATGCAACCTGGTACTAGGCAGATGGTGGAAAATGGGCGGTAACTGGCACATCACTCTCATAGTATATATGTCAAATTATGGATCATGAAAATTGTTCCTCTTTGGCCGATGTGGGAACATGATCATTCCGGGTTGCACTAATTTCAATCACTCTTCTTTTATAACAACAAGCAAGTGGGAAATAATTTTTGTTCCAAATTTCAACTCTCATCCGTCCCACCAGCCTATTTGCCAAATTATTTTGAAAATGCAAATCAAGACTGTGAGCACAGTAAAACCCACGTCTTGATAGTTGCAAAAATATCAATTACTCAAATCTAACACCTACCAAGGCTTTCAAGTTTTACATTAACTTGTTTTTGTCATTAGATAATAGATTTCACCAAAACACAAAACAGAAGAAGGAGACAAAAGAATCACATACCGAAAGAAGAGCCACTCCAACAGGGCATAGCGCTCCATGCCAGCAAAAAGGAGGGATTGTGCAGGGGCATTGGCTCTAGGGTAATTTAGTGTTGCCAATTTCTTCTGAATCTCTTCCATTTGCCTTGATGCCATCTTCTAAATGAATGATTTTTATTTCATCCTCCTTTTTGTACACTCTCTTTAGTGGTCAGTGAGTAGCTTCCGGGACTCTCTCAAAATGAAAATTAAAGCAAAATCTGGAGAACATTATAATCAACACCTAAATTAGCACTCCTTCAAAATTCAAATAATACAGGATAGGCATCATTATTCATCAAGATCAATTAGCAGTGAATTATGAAGAAAGAAATGCAAGATTAGTGTTCCTTGAGAAATTAAAACATTTGGATGGAGAATGCAAATCGATGATCACCACCCCTATGGGTGATGAAGAAGCTAATCCGTTATTTTCATGTGCTATGGAAGTGTTTCCATGGTCAGGCATTTCCTCAAACACCCTGAATGCCGAAAATATAAGAACTCGGCAGAGCTTAAAGCAATCTAGGAATAAGAAAAATTGATGAAGCATGAATCAAGTTACATACTATTTTTTTTTAGTTAAAAAAAATCAGAAAAAAAAAGAGTGAGCAGCTAGAACTAGATACCAAATCCAAAGTGGAAGTTCGAATTTCCGAATTGAAACATAAACGCATGAAATGAGAATCGGAAACTCACCAGTTAGAAAGATGAAAAGCACGAGTGAGTGAGGAGATCGACGCAGATTTGATATTTGTTTCCGTCAATGTGTTTTTCTTTAGGCGGGGTTTAGAATGGATAACTCTGTTTTGGGCCCACGGTGTACTAATCCATGAAATGTCAAAACTGTCCTTGCTCCTTTGGTTTCTTCTAAGTTAATTAGTAATAACAGCGACCAAGGGCGTCAGGGCACAGCAGAAACTGGCAATAGCCTAAGATAACAAGAACGTCACCAGGGTGTAAGCGCAAATAAACAAGAAAACAGATAGCTAAATTAAGCTATTTATCGAAAGCAAAGCATAGGGTGCTCCCAATTCGGCAGTTCTTTCAAGTTCTTACCCGTCAAGGAGGATCGACGGAGACCTGGTCGTCTCTACCGCAGTTACCGTGCTCCCAAGGAGAGGTGATGGCAGCCTCGCAACGGCACTGGATCCTTCTTCCTCGTCGACGGCGGACTCACCTAATCGACGATGGACGGCGCTTCCATGAGAACTGAGAAGATGGGAATCGAAGCCATTGATGGAGCTCAAGCGAAGCAGCTGCTCTTCCAAGCGGGTCGGGTCTAGGGTTAGTGGGGAGCGGGTAAGTTTAGATGGGCCTTGCCCAAGTCCACAAAAAAAAAGTAATTATCTCTTTAATCAACTAATGAGCCAGTGTCCTCACTCCTTTGTTTTCGTATCTCCAAGTCATTTTCATTTGAATTTTACTAGATTAATCTTCTTTTATTTTGAGTCTTTTCGCGTAGAAGATTTGATTTGAGAGACATAATTTCATTTTATTTGTATGATTTTAAATTGATATCTAATTTAGATGGTCTTTTCACAAGTAAGAATACAAAGATTATCTTCATTTATGTATTTATATGCATGTATTTTATGTATTTATTATCCAAAAATCAGGTGTTCATATGTTTTTAATCGTTTATCGTAATTAATTTTAATTATAATATATATATATATAATTAAGATCAATGATTAAAATATATTATATTGTGTGTTTATATATATTATTGTATCTTCATTTTGTTTGAGAATGTGTGTGTTTTCTGTATAATAAAAGCAAAAATAATTAAAGAAAAATAAAGAAATTTTGAGACAAAAATAGAAATACTGCATTTTTTCAGTTTCTCCTTCCCCTTTTTCTAATTTTTTTTCCCGTTTCTTCCTAAGGGGGAAAAGAAGGAAGTGGAGAAAAAAGTTCACCCTTTTGAATGTTTTCGGCCCGTACAAGTGTCATAGTTTTGTTATTGTGAATGACTCTTTGGTGCCTTGTTGCACAAATAGATTGATGGCAAATGATTATAGATTCAATGGCTATTACTTTATCAAGACAAGACAAGATTTTAAAAATGGGACGAGTCATCGAACGTTCAAGCTACCCATGGTTTTACAAATTCAATCGAAAATTTAATCGAAGTAACCGTTTTAGGATAAAATAATATATAAAATAATAATAAATACACAAAAATATATTACTTAAAATCTCACCATGAAATGTTGTACTTCTCACTATGCTGATATACCATGAACATTAATAAAAACAAAATTAACTGAAACACTACTCAATATAAGATTGTACTTCTCAATCTCCCAATTTAAATTAACAAAATACAGTGGTAAAATTTCCAATTATGTGGCGGAAAGTAGAAATCAATTAGCTACAAACTAAGGTAAGTTTCAAGTACCCACTTGGTGCAATTTGTGTTCTTCCCACGTCAATTGTGATATGGATGGGTATGATTTAGCCCTTTCCTGACACATTAAGCAATTTTAGTATTTTACTAAAACAAACCCAACTTCAAAGAGAAGAAGTATGCATTAAATAATCAATGGCATGCGGGAAAGCAAACAAAGGTAACATTGGTGCTTAATAATTGATATATAAATAATTAATAGCTTTTTTTTTTTCTTCTTTTATCATTTGTTTACTTACCCCTTGAAGTTCACACATACATCTCTTTGCATATTTATGTTTCTAGTTTTGAGCAATTCTATTTAGGAATATTATGATTAATGTACTTTATGTTATTTGATGGATTTTGAATTGTCAAAGACTCAAAGTATTTGTAGTTTTTTACAAACACGATTTATTCTAGCATACTAGAGTTTGATTTGTAGTTTTGAACATTAACTAGCATACTAAAGTTTGATCTGTTTTAAACTTATCAAGCAAGTTCAGAAGAGTATTTCAATACATTTTTAAGGAAAAAAAAATTGATAGCATTTGAGTTCTAGTAGGTTGTTTGAAATTGAAGATATTGCTAGGAAGAAAGTGAAATCCAATTTAAACACTTGAAAACCAATAGTTTTGAGCTTGATAGGGCAAAAAAGAGTTGTCCAATCTATCACCAAAGTTTAGATATGCTACTATTGTTTTATCTCTGAGAATTGGGAAGGTTGTCCATGCATGGTTAACCTCTACAGGACCCATGTCAATAAAAAGAAAAAGACAACAAAACTGTAAATAAGACACCTAATTTGAATAACCAAAATGGGAAAAAGCAAAACTTAAGTGATAGAGGAAGTTGAGCGTGCCATATAAGAAAATCTTATTTTGTAAGGATACAAACAAAACTCAAGATTTGTGGGACTAAAGATGCATGACATGAGTTCTTAGTCATAGTATACCTAAATTTATAAATATAGATACACTTTCTTTTTATTAGACCCTTGTTTTCTTCAAAATATTTTGGATAATGAAAATATTTCAAGAGCTAAAATGAATGCAGATTTTGAGCACAGAGAAAATTATTCAAATTTCCTCGCTAAAACACTTAAAATACATACATTCGCAAGCATAAACATATGCAACATAGACCCCACAATTAATGACCTTTTAACACATAAGTTGTCTCAACTCTCAACATATGAATAATGAAGTGTAAGCCTTCCATAAAGCAACGAATTGCCTCCTAAAACTATAATCAATAAATATCAGGAATAAATGCTTTTATTGCCTATTCATCCAAAAGTACAAAAATTAAATCCAAGTTTCAAAAATCCAAACAAAAGTTTCACCTCAATCGCAGCAGTCTCCATCTTTTCCTTCTCAGCATCTTCCTCCCTCCTTCAGCATCCTCCAACCGCTGCCGCATCCACCCATACATCTGCCTACACTTTTAATATAATCACTCTCTTTTACTAACTCACGTCCTAATCTCTCTCGTTTTCCCTTCTTCTATCTTCATCATTATTATTAGCGTTCGAAATTTTCGTAGGTAGTTTTGATAATAAAAAATAGAAAAAATAAATAACAAATAAAAAAGAAGACACGAGCTACAGTGGAGTGCCTTCTAATCAGGCTGTGGTAGTGAAAGGAAAACTTACCAGGACAAAAGGTGAGAAGCAGCTCCTAAGCAACAAAAGGTAACCGTGACCGCCAAGGAGGAGATCCGAGGATGCTGCACCACTGTCTACGACGACGACGTCATGACGAAGGGGATGGGCTCTGCACTTGCACCAACGAACACATGGCCACCTGCGACGGAATCGGAGGAGAGATAGTTAATGCGAAGAGGTTGTCTCCATTAGGGTGTGGGTGAGTTTCTCTTCTCAGTCGGTGTTCAAGTGAGTGAATGAGTGTGGTTAGGGAATTCAAATTTATCTAAGGATGTCAATGGGGCGGGGTGGGGCGGGGCGGGGCGGGGGATGCCTTCCCGCTCTCCGTCCCCGCCCCCAAAACTCTCCCTGTCCCCGCCCCATTTCCCGGGGATTCTCCATTCCCCACAAATTCCCCATTATATTCCTTGTTTCTCTTTAATGGATATTTTAATAAAAATGAATAAAAAATTGAAAAAGTAGTATAAAAATATTAATATAGTGACACGTCATTTAAATATATCTTGTCTAAAATAATAAATAATTTAAAACTCAACATTATATTCAGAAAAATAAAATAATACAACATAATAAGATGTAAAATGACTAAAAAAAATGTATGCTCGAAATTAATTAATAAGGATATTTAAGGCATTTCAAATGGTTTGAAAAATTTTTAAATGTGAAATTACATAAAAAGCTACAATATATTATCTAAATAAGAATATTTTAGGTATTTATTTAATATCAGGAATTCGGGAACAGGGTCGGGGATTCCCCGCTCGGGTCCCTGCCATTGCCTCAGGGGGATTTTGCCCCTCATCCTCGTCCCCACTGGGAAAATTCCCCGTCTTCGATTCCCCATTCGGCCCAGCAGGGATCCCCGCAGCGTGGAGAATTTTGACACCCCTAGATTTATCCCAATTCTATTTTGACCTAAGAGTAAGTAAAAAAATTATAAATTATTATTAATTTTCCAATTCATCAATTAACGTCAAACGTGGCATGTATAATTAACGGTGTTGACAGCAAGTTAACGTTTGGTTTGATTTGTCAGACGGAAGCTATCTTTTATGGGTAGAAAGTTAGTTTCTTTCTTTTGTGGGTAGTTTTGTCGGCGTTCGAAACTTTCGTTGGTAGTTTTGGTAATTTTTTCTATTTTTATTTTTCACGATATCCTTCCTTGAGGTCTACGACTAATGTATTTTATCATATTTATTTTGAGTAATGCTACGGAACCAATGTTAGGGGACTAATAGGAAGTCAATGAGTGTAATTAGGAAAATAGTGGGTGGTAAAAGGGGAAAAAAAAAAGAAGAAAAAATGATATTGAATTTCTATTGTCTCTCTAATATTGGCTACTAAGATTTTCTCTTATTTTTTAAAGTCCAACCATCCATCAATCAATATAAATGAATACAGTAATGTTAGATGTACACATATTTTTCTCAACCAAGTCATTAATTTTTATATCAAATAAAAGATTATTTCACTATCAAATAACACAAAAAATACCACATAAATAACCTTATATAAAACATTAAAAAAGTATTTTATTTATAATAAAAATAAATGATGTGGTTGGAATTAGTTGGTAAAATAAGTGTACACCTAGAATCAGGGGCGGATCCAGGACGTTGATGTCGGAGGGGCCAAAAGTAAATTGAGAGTGAGTTGAGCTGAGTCGAGCTAGGTCAAGATCAAGCTTAGTTTACGAAAATGGAGCTTGACTCATGACTTAGCTTGGCTCATTAATAATTTATAATTATATATAAATAGTAAATTATAATTTATATATAAAAAACTTATCATTTGTTAATTTTCGTTAAAAAATCAGATATTATAATTTAGATATAAAAAAAATAATATATTATTATATATTTAACAAACATATATTTTATAATATATATCGATATAAAATATACAAAATATATATATATAACCGAGCCAAGCTCATGAGGTAATGTCTCCATTGAGCTTATCTTGATTTATGTTAAATTTAGGTTTATATTCGTCATGTTATAAACTTGAGATCTGCTTATTGAGTTGTTATCAAAGTCGAGTTTAAGTTAATTCATGAGTTATCTTGATTCACTTTCAACCTTAATTAAAAGTATACAAATATAAAATAAAGTTTACTGATAAATTATATAATCTAAAATACATTACAAAAATATATCTATAGTAAATATACATCATAGAATTAATTAATAATATAATCTATATTAAATATTTTTTGAACATTTTATAAGAATTTGAGAATTTTATCCAAAATTTATTTTTAGATATTATTATTTAATTATTAAAAATAGCTAATATTTAGACTAAATAATTATTTATAAGATTAAATATATTTATGAATTTAATTATTAGTATAAAGTTATTTTGAAATTATAAATAAAATTATATAGTTACTATTATATATATGCTTTTAAAAATATTTGGGGGCTGAGGTTAAAATATATATTTTTTTATTAACATGATGTTATATAATTAAACACATATGTAAAATATCACCGAGAATGAAAATTAAATTATATATATATATTATCACACCTTATACGTTTTTTTCTTTGGGTCAAGAAGTTATATGTTTTCTCTGTTCTCACCGGATATTCTTGTTATTGTGGTATTGGTCCAAGAAGGGTTAGTTAAGACCAGTCAAACAAAACAAAAGACCAGTCCAAAGATACCAGAAAAGAAAGAAAAGCTACTTTCTTTTGGACATGAAAAGGTAAGACTCAAGACCAGAAAGAATGATTGGGCTTCTGGCCCGTTTAATACAAAAAAGAAGAAAGAATGCGAAAATAAAAAGAAAATTTCTAATACCAGAAAAAAAATTTCCGTTGCCGGGACTTGAACCCGGGTCTCTCGGGTGAGAGCCGAGTATCCTAACCACCTAGACTACAACGGATTGTTGTTCTGTGTTTGTAATAACCCTTTATAAAACGTGAACAATAATTAATATGCGGTGATTAAATTTGACGATAAATCTTTCACCAATTTGCTTGAAAGATGCTGGAGATGGAAAATGACTAAATTGGAGCAATGAAATGAGAAAATATTGCGAAAGCAAATGACATGATGAATTAAATAAGACTTATTAACCATGGTGTGATTTTCAACGTGTTGGTTTGGTAGTTGCATAATTTCATGTGCTCACCAAGACAAGTGCTATGCATTATGAGTGGTCCTCAGATTCAAAGTTGTTGATGGTGGTTGAGATTTCGTGTGGATTATATGCAAATCATCCACACTATTTAATGAATCTAACAAATAGTAGCTATAAGAAGCCAAATGACCATGATGCTTTCCCTAGCAATGATTGAATACTAATGGCGTTTGATTCTTGTCTTCAAAACCAAGAAACTAAATTATAAATGATCTCTAAGCACGCCTCTATTATCTCTACGGTTAACACGGTTCTAAAAACTCGAACCGAATCACCCATTCAATTGAATTACGCTAAAATTGATCCTCTAGCCGGTTCGATTCTATGGGAAAAAGAAAAAAAAAAACATGTTTGCTTTGCACTATGGAAAAAAGACAGCGAAGAATTTGTTGGTGCCTTCAAATTTTGCACTAATGTTAGTGCATAAATAAATCTATGGTCAAATTAAAGAGATAAGGATCTAATGATTTAGATGAAATAACACTCATTTTTTTATATTCTAGGCCTAATATCTTTTGTAATTTATTTCTACCATAACAAATATTATAAATTTTATTTTGTACTCTCTAACTTTATTTCACGATTTACACACATGACACTTAGGGATGGTAATCTGACCTGACCCGCCCCGCCCTGAACGGGGCGGTTGCGTAGGTATGGGTACTGAGCGCCCCGCCCCGTTACCTGTCCCGCCCCATATACGTATATATGTAATTTAGTTTGATTTTTTAGATATTTAATAATATTTAGATGGTTGTTTTGGTTATTTTAGTTAAGAAAAATCTTAAATCTAACTTTCTTTTGGCTTAAAATGATTGTATTGTTATTATGTTACGAATAATTATATATTATTTATATTTAATTATATATCTGAAGTATTTTATTGGATAATAAATAATCTTATTAAGTAATTTAATTTTATTTACTTATATTATAGATACCCGTGGGTTTGGGTATGTGGCAGTATATACTCGTGGGTTTCGGTATGGGGCTAAAAATTAAATACCCGCAAATTTGAATTTGGGTATGGATACTTAAATACTTGTCCCGACCTGCCTCATTGCCATTCTAATGACACTACCCAATTTTGAAAGATGATGAACCCTAATAATTTCTAATGGTGGATGGTGCCTGCCTCTCTGCCCCCTCCTTCTCTCATGGACTCCCTTCACGTCCGACGGCGCTGCCGTACACCGCAGTTCTCCGTCACACACCTAATCTCTTATCTTTTCACGTCCCCTGCCACCGTGTGCTCTACCATGCGTGCCTTTATCATCACAGTCTCGCTATGCCCCCGCCTTGTCCGGTCCTCATCGCTCTCCCGTTGGACCCGTCAATGTCATTGATGCGTGGCTAAGCTTGGCCGTGTCTGGTGTTCGTTTCTCTCCACCTGGGTCTTGTCCCCTCGCAGCAGTGCTGGTTCGGTCTTTGCGTCTTCTCTTCTTCTTCTTCTTTTACGTGGACTCTTGCCCCTGTTCTTGTCTAAATCTACTTTTTGTTTTCATGGCTTATTGGTCTAGTTATTGTTATTGTAACTACTGGTTCCTTCTTGTCCTTATTTCGAATATTCTAATTTTGGCTAACTAGTCTAGTTTTCTCTATTATAATGTTACTGAATTATTGAATTATTGTAATGTTTTGTTTGATGGTTGTTCAAAAAGGGATAATTTTTTGTTGAATTATTCATTTGTTGCATGTTCTTGAATCTTTGGATTGTTGGTATTCTCAGCCAATTTTTCCTTCTCATGCATTTTATCCCTCGTTCTTTTTATGCAATATTTTTTATGTAATTTCTGATAGATCTTTCCTTAATTTGCCTAATAGTATAAATTATACAATTTTTCTGGTATTATTTTCTGGTAGGTTGTTAATTGTGTTGGTGGTAGTTGTGTTTAAAAATATAGGAGAATTTGTGAATATTATACTTGTACATGAATATAACCTGTTTAAATAATATTTGTCAACTTTGAAGGTCCACAAGTAATAGTTTGTCATGAAGCTCTTCACTTCCTTTTGTTTATTCCTCATTGTTAGTGACTTTAGTTTTTTATATTGTTAAAAACTTAGCATCATAGTGCTTGAGTGTTCTGGAGCGTGTGCGAAGGATTGAGAAATGGAAGAAGAAGAAATAGGGAAATAGGGAAGAAAAGAGAAGATGAATTGTAATGAAATTGAAATTTCAATTAGAATGGTAAATCACACATTTGTGAGTACATAGAATCCGTTTATATACACTTGCCAAACTATGGTATCACTAACTATGGTAAAAGTGACTATACAGTATTAAAGAATAATAAATTTTAATTAACAATAAGGAGAAAATCTCTAATTAACCATCCAACAACTAAGGAGAATTAGCATCCCCCCGCAAGCTTAGAATGTGGAAATCTATCATGTCAAGCTTGGAATGAAAGGAACTGAATGGAGCAGGTGGTAAAGCTTTGGTAAGCACATCTGCAACCTGATGAGAAGAGGAAACAGGGAGCAATTTGAGAGAGCCATCTTGCACTTTGTCTCGGACAGTGTGACAGTCAATTTCAATATGTTTCGTGCGTTCATGGAACATAGGATTGGCGGCTATGTGTAAGGCAGATTGATTCTCACAGAATAAGGTGAATGGTCCCGGTTGGAGAAGGTAGAAATCAGAAAGAATGAATTGGAGCCAAATACCTTCACATGTTGCAAGAGCAAGAGCACGATATTCAGCTTCAGCTGAAGAACGTGCAACTACACTCTGCTTCTTGCTGCACCAACAGATTAGGGAAGAACCCAAGAAGAAACAATACCCAGAAACCGATCGGCGAGTATCAGGGCAAGTTCCCCAATCCGAATCTGAATAACCTGTGAGTTTGAGATCATTATGGCTATTGAAAAGGAGGCCACGAGCTGGAGACCCCTTTAAGTAACGAAGAATGTGTAAGCCAGCTTGAAAGTGGTGATCAGTTGCACAAACAAGATATTGGCTTAATTTGCTTACTGCAAAGCTAATATCCGGACGGGTATTAGTAAGGTAGATTAGGCGCCCTATAAGTCTTCGATATGAAGTAAGATCAGAAAGAGGAGTCCCTGTGGTCTTTGAGAGAGGTTTGGAA
Source organism: Stylosanthes scabra (assembly GCA_036250425.1). Taxonomy (NCBI): domain Eukaryota; kingdom Viridiplantae; phylum Streptophyta; class Magnoliopsida; order Fabales; family Fabaceae; genus Stylosanthes; species Stylosanthes scabra. The sequence goes on from JASCZI010000028.1 coordinate 139,304, forward strand.
TAATCGATCGGTGTAGAAGAAGGCTTAGCGTCTAGGAGACCGAATTCTTTGAGAAGATCTAATGTGTATTTGGCTGGTAAAGAGAAATTCCAGTAGCACTGCGAGCAATTTCCATTCCCAAGAAAAATTTTAAATTCCCCAGATCTTTTATGCTGAACTCATTATCCAGAACCTGTTTGACTTGTGTAATCTCATCGAAATCATTCCCAGAAAGAACAAGGCCTTCTACATAAACAAGAATCGCTGTGAATTTCCCATCAAGGAGCTTAGTGAAGAGGGAATGATCCGCCTTAGATTGAGTGTAACCCAAAGTGAGCAGAGTAGAGCACAACTTATTGTTCCATTGTCTGCTCGCTTGTTTCAGACCATAGAGGCTTTTCTGCAGCTTGCATACCATGTGAGGAGGTGCATTCAGACCAGGAGGGACACGCATAAAGACATCTTCAGCAAGGTCACCATGAAGGAATGCTGTATTGACATCTAGTTGGTGAAGAAACCAACCATGTTTGGCAGCTAAGGCCAAAAGTACCCTTAGAGTCGTCATCTTAATGACGAGGCTGAAGGTGTCAAAATAATCGAATCCAGCCGTTTGTGTGAAGCCCTTTGCTATTAATCGAGCTTTGTGGAGTTCAACTGTCCCGTCCGGCTTGTACTTGATTTTAAATACCCACTTACACCCTATAGCTTTCTTGCCACGAGGAAGAGTAGTAAGAACCCATGTCTTGGTTTTCTCAAGAGCTTTCAACTCGGTAGTGATTGCATCCCTCCAACAAGCATGAAGAATGGCATGCTCATAGCTTGTTGGTTCGGTGTGATTGATGATAGCTAAAGAAAGCGCCCTGTGTGAAGAAGATAATTTTTCATAACTTACATAGTTTGAGATTGGATATGGTTTAAAAAGTTGTGTGCTTAGAGCTGGAGCAATGGAGAGCTGCATGCAATGAAAGTCCTTAAGGTATGCTGGTGGGTGTCTAACTCTTTGAGACCTTCTAAGAATTGGTTGTTCTATAGGTGTGGTGGGAGGTTGTTGTATTAAAGGAGGATCAGTGGAAGCTACTGGTACTAATGCATTTGTTGATGAATGTGATGATGTAGATGCATGAAAATGTGATGGTAATGCATCAAATGCAGGAAAAGAAACATTGTCATGGGGATTCATATCATCTAGCAAAGGTGTGATTGGTGATGATGGAAAAACATTAGTGCTTTCCTCACTTTGTGGAACATTTTGAAATGGAAAATGATTTTCAAAGAAAATAACATTCCGAGACACAAAGATTTCTTTGGTTTTAGTGTCAAATAGGATATAACCCTTTGTGCCTAGTTGAATCCCTAGAAAAATGCACTTTCGGGCTCTTTCATCCAATTTCTTCCTATGAGAAGTGATTGTGGATGCAAATGCCAAACATCCAAATACTTTAAGGTGTGTGACACTTGGCAATTTATCAAATAAAATCTGATATGGGATTTTGTTATTAATAGCAATGCTAGGAACACGATTGATGATGTGAATAGCATATGCAGTGGCATAATGCCAAAAACATTTTGGTAGTTTACTGTGAAACATTAGTGCTCTTGTTACATTCAAAATGTCTTGGTGTTTTCTTTCCACCACACCATTTTGCTTGGAGATTCAACGCAGCTGGTCTGATGTAAAATACCATGATCTTTAAAAAAATTTGCCATTATAAACTCCTTCCCATTATCGGATCTAATGCATTTAATACTTGTTTGAAATTGAGTTTTTATGAGCTGCACAAAGTGTTTAATGAAATCAGATGTCTCATACTTATTTTTCATGAAATAAAGCCAAGTAAAACGACTTTTATCTTCCACAATAGTAAGAAAATATCTATAACCATTCACAGAGGGTATTGCCAATGGCCCCATATATCCACATGAACTAAATCAAACAAATTTGCCGATATAGTATCACTAATAGGATAAGGATGTCTTTTTTGCTTTGCTAAATGACATGAGTCACACACAATGTCAGAAGATGGACAAAATATAAAAGGAAAACTATTTTTCATAGCTACTAGGCGCCTAGAAGATATATGTCCTAAACGTAAATGCCAAACTGTTGGATTTGTGGTATGTGATACAGTATGTAAGTGTTATGTATGTATGCTATGAGTATGAATGTCTGGAGCAATGCATGCACTATCTGTCAATGTATACAGCCCTCCCTTTTGCTCAGCAGCTCCAATCATCTTCAAGGAAGGGCGATTCTGTATCTCATAACCAGAAGTATGAAATAAAAATTGACAAGATAGGGCATTAGTTGCTTTAGAAACTGAAATGATGTTAAAAGAAAAACTTGGCACAAACAAAACATTGTTAAGGTGTAGACCTTTATTGAAGATGACTGTCCCACAAATGGTTGAGACAGTCTCTGAACCATCAGGCAGCTTGACTAAAACAGGATCAATCTGTTTATAGGACTGGAAATAACATATAGAAAATGATACATGGGCAGTGACACCTGTATCCAAAATCCAATCAGACTTATGTATTAGATGACTCGACAAAGATAAAGTGTGAAAGATACTTGCCGAAGGGGCCTGTACATGTGCTGCTGCTGACTTACTATGAGCAGGTGATTGATCATGTTTGAGAAGTAATGCAATTAAAGCTTGCTTCTGTTCTTCAGAAAATAAGGCATCAAAGCTCTTACCACCTTCCTTTTGACTAGAAAGTGATGGAGTGTTGCTGAGTTCATCATTCATCTCAGTAGTGGTGTGAACATTGTTGATTGAGGCAGTCCCAAAGGATTAAGGCTTTTGATTTCTCTGCATATGAGGGGGGAATCCATGCTTGAAATAACAAGTATCAACTAAGTGTCCCGTTTTGCCACAGTGTGAGCACAGCTTAGTTGAAGTCTTTCCAAAAGACTTATTCTTACCTCCACGCCCCCCTCTGCCAAAATTCATTCCTCGATTATCATGATTGAATCCCTCTCCAGCTGTGTTCACAACATTAACCAATTCCTTAGTATCACCCAAGTTGGGAGTGCCATGTTGTCTCTCCTGTTGGAGGAGCAAGGAGAATATGGTAGAAACCTCAGGAAATGGTTTCATTAACATTATTTGAGATCTGACTGTGCTATAAACTTCATTTATTCCTCTTAGAAAACTAATTGAATTGGCCTCTTTCCTGTATTGTCTCATCACAGCCAAACCACAAACACAAGCATCAAGACAACTGCAAGTAGGAATAGGCCTAAATTCATCTAGTTCCTCCCAAATTGACTTCTGTAGTGTGTAGTATTCTGTGATAGACATATCACCTTGTTGATTACAAAACAGTTCCTTCTCTAATTCAGCAATTCTGAACAAATCCCCTTGATAAAACCTGTGTTTCAGGTCTTCCCATAGTTCATGTGCACTATTGCACCACATCACACTTCTCAAAATTTCAGGACTCAGGGAAGCATGTAACCAGGACAGAACAAAATTGTTACAGCGCTCCCAAACATGGTTGGTTTCTTCACCAACTAGACGTCAATACAGCATTCCTTCATGGTGACCTTGCTGAAGATGTCTTTATGCGTGTTTCTCCTGGTCTGAATGCACCCCTTCACATGGTATGCAAGCTGCAGAAAAGACTCAGGGAAGCATGTAACCAGGACAGAACAAAATTGTTACAGTGCTCCCAAGCACCATAGGTAGGATCATTTTTGTCAGGTCTGGGAAGGGTTCCATCAATGAATTTTTCTTTGTTCTCAGATCTAGCCCAACTATGATAGTTACGAACTGTCAATGGAGCAGAAGAGAGGGATATACCTGGATTTTCATTGGTTCCTAAGAAGAAATGGCTCGAATGATCTTGTAGAGGACTCGCACCAGGAAGCACACTAGATCTGCTAATCTGAGATTGATACATCGTGAAATGCGCCATCATGCTAGCGAATTTCTGCATCTCGATTGCAGAGATCTCAGGTGTCGATTCGACCTATTCGATCACTGGATTTACCATCGTGTCACGTGGAGCAGCAATGGATGTGAGCTTGCTCAACACGAAAAACTGAAATTACAATTCGAATTTCTCTTCGCACTGAGGGAGTACGCGAATTTCGCCACCTCCACGCTCACCGCACCATGTTAAAAACTCAGCATCATAGTGCTTGAGTGTTCTGGAGCGTGTGCGAAGGATTGAGAAATGGAAGAAGAAGAAATAGGGAAATAGGGAAGAAAAGAGAGGATGAATTGTAATGAAATTGAAATTTCAATTAGAATGGTAAATCACACATCTGTGAGTACATAGAATCCGTTTATATACACTTGCCAAACTATGGTATCACTAACTATGGTAAAAGTGACTATACAGTATTAAAGAATAATAAATTTTAATTAACAATATGGAGAAAATCTCTAATTAACCATCCAACAATTAAGGAGAATTAACATATATTGCGCAATCTTATTTTATCTTTAAACTCCCAATATCCAATTGTAGAAGAATAAAGTTTTGTGATTTTCTTTGTCACTGTTTTTCATTAACAGGGGAAGTAAAAAGGTTGTGGTTCCTAATGGATGAAACAAATGCCCATTGAATGTTTCTATGACCTTTGAATTTTTGGTATTAGTTGATGTTCTTTATGTTTTGGAAGGAATTTTTGGGGCTTGATAACATCTCAATTATTCAACAAGAGCTCAAACAATTTAGATATTTGGAGGAGTGGAAGAAGAAAGCTTTATCTGATGAGCAGTTGGGCATTACTGTGGCATCAAGAGAGCTCAAGCAATTTAGGTGTTCAAATTTGTTGGATTAGTTTCGTTTATCTGTTTATTAGGTGATGTAATCTTTTTTGCTTTTGTTTCCTTGAATGAATGGCACTGTTTTGTTGTGCTAAAACTATCCCTCTGCTTGAGACCTTACCTTAAATGATAAAATAGATCTTGGTACCATGGTAGTTAAAATTTGGTTGGATAAAATGAAGAGGGTGTTGATTTTTTAATTTCTTTACACTATTTATAAATGGTATGGAACATTGAAAATTCTGTGATTTTTTTAGAGATACATCAGCTTGAATGATTAAACAATTTACTAAAATTTGCTTTTTGGTTAATTTATTTTTTGCACTCAAATGTTGTATGCCCTTTATAAATGATTTTGTTTCAAATTATATAAATCCTTTGCAATCTATGTTACGCCATTTCGCAAATCAAAACAAAATCGTATAATATGCATAAGGTTAGCAAAAGATTGCCACAAGGCATTTCAAAGTGGCTACATTGTTCCACATGATTGTGCCACCAGGAGCATGTACCAGAAACCAAGTCCTTGATAACATTTCCCTCTAATAGGAGTAGTTTTGCAGCAGTTGTCATGGGCACTTTATCACTTTATCTTCATTAATCTGAAAAATAAAGTATTGTTCCGAATTTTTATTAAGTAATGATGGTAGCAAAGTTGAATAAAAAAAAGTAAAGTGGCAATTGAAACGAAGGGGCTGAATCTCAATTCCATGCTTAGCCATTGTATAACCCATGCAGGGTTGCTGCTAGGAAAAAAATGATCTATAAAAAAGACAAGCAGCAAAAAAAGTCATGACGCAAGATTGAACAAAGCTTCTGCTAGAGAATTGAGTTGCAGCAGCATCCACTTGTTTGTTTTAATTTATATAACAACTAAATATAATAAATTTAATTAGTAGAGAATTAAAACTAAATAATAAATATATGTCATCATCCTCTTGTTGGATTCAAATAAATTAACTGCTCCTACCATGAACACAAATAGCAAATTCAGCAGAGCAGGGGCAAGTAGGATGAGGAATCAGACAAGAAACAAGCTGCACGGCAGATGCAGAGAAGATACACAATCGGCGAGCTGGTACCGCGGTGGTGGAGACGAGACCGCCGAGCATACGACGAGGCAGAGGCAGAGAGCGCGAGGTCGCGACAATGAAGGCACGCACAGTAGTAGGGGATGTGAAAAGAGAAAAGATAAGATGTGTGGCAACTAGCGAATAGCTACGGTGTTCGGCAATGCTGCCGAAAGTGAAGAGAGTAACACTCCGGTCAATGCGTCAATGGTGAAAGAGGGGGTAGAGACACATCACCTACCTCCATTAGAAATTAGGGTTCATCATCTTGCAAAATTGGGTAATGTGGGTAAACCGTAAACTAATCTAGAGGGTAAAAAAAATCAAATGTTTAAAAATAAAAATAGTTTAGGATTATAGGTGGCTCAATTTGTAATACTTGTTACGGTAGAAATAAATTACAGAAAATATTGGGCCTAGAATATAAAAAAATGTGTGTTAGTTTATCTAAACCATTAGATCCTTATATCTTTAATCTAACCATTGATTCATTTATGCACTTGAAGGCACCAACAATCCTTCACCTAAAAAGACCACGGCAAACCATTGAACTAGCCAAAAATTGTCATACAACGATCCAATTTTATTATGATATTATATTTTTGTAAGCATCTCTTCTCCAAACCATTTTCTTTCAATCAAACTCTTCCAAAATAAGAAGATAATGTGATAAAGTAATAGATTAATCACTCTTAAATTAAGATAGATAGTTCACATAAGATGAAAGTTCCAAATTCAACGATGACTAACCTCTCGCACTTTAAAACTTCACCAATCTTCTCACTTCACCAATCCCTAACACCTAAATAAGGCAATAACCAAATACTATCTTAAAGAACATCCATTGAGGCATATATGCACGATTATGTCAAATTTGTTCTTAATGAATCCTCTCCTCAAAATGCCACAAGTCAAATTGGATCCTTTACATTCATTTTATAACTTATTATTCGCTTCAGCTTCAACTCTTGGCTAACTAGACCTGAAGATTTTGTTTAGCTGAAGTAAAAATTGCATATTTCAAAGTAACATTGTTTATTAGTATATAATCTATGCTACAACATTAGATATACTCTAGGAAACGTTTCAAGTATACCCGGGAACATCGATATTCCTGTGCTTTTAGTCGTTGATATTGAATATATATATATATATTTTATAATTAAAATTAATTAAGATCAACGGTTAAAAACATAGGAACATCCTATACTCTATTAATAACTCAAACATTGGTAATGGGAAGTAAGGAATATTGTACAAAACCATATGAACCACAAAACCAACTCATATCTGTTTTTTTTCTTTCTTTCCTTGCAAATTTTGTTAACAAAATTCTTTGAAGCTCATGTCCCTTTGAGTCCATCCATTGAGTTTGGCCAATTTGCAGGCTTGTTTGACAAAAAGCGAATATGTTGACGACCTTTCCCACGGAACCATCCCAAAATCATCAAGAAACTCGGTCATTCCTCCAACTAAGAATTGCCAGACTAGGGCACCAGCTCCCGATCTTCTTTTCTTAGCAGATTTGTAGATTATGTTTAAAATCATTCTGTACATATTTTCTCGGTTGGACAGCGAGAAGTTCTTGATGGTGTCTGATAATCCATATT
>JASCZI010000028.1:152456-166519 GCA_036250425.1 Stylosanthes scabra
TTAAGAGATTAGGGCTTAGTTATACTAGATTCGTTGTGCTTGATAACTGAGAACCTAGAATTGATATTCGAGTGTATGCATTGGCCCTCAAGGGAAAAACATCTGCGAAGCTCTTAACATCTCATTCCATTGATTTAATCATAAGTAATTTTCTGCCCTCTTCACTCATTATTTTCGTGCAACACATCACCATTCTCTTCAAGGTTTTATTTTGATCTGATTAGAATAATCAATAGATAGTATTGCCTGGTCCTTTATTCCTCGTGGGAACGATACCCACTTCACCGTGGTATTACTTGTACGATTCGGTGCACTTGCCGAAATCGGAGTGTATCAGGGGGTTGAATTTGAGTACCCTTTTTGCTCAAACTTAAATGTGAAAGCTTGCTATTATAAATTGTCTATAGAAGAAGCAGGAGACAATTTATGCTCTGTTGCAAAACCAGCAGTAAACGAAAAAATGCAGAACGTAAAAGATGACACAAGCATATATCCTGGTTCGGCTACTACCACTGCAGCCTACGCCCAGTGTCCACCACAACCATGGTGGAATTCCACTATAATTTCAGAATTACATGCACCAATTCAATGAAATTAAAAACTGCCTAAACCTGGAACTTCAACTCAACATGAGTGCTAACCCAACTTACAAGGGGAACCTTCCTAGTTCACTCACCACAACAAACATGTTGTATCTCTAATGAAACAGTAATGGCTTTTTCTCAATACCTAAGCTCTCGTCTTTTCTCTCACGACTTTTGTTAATCCTTACTATATCCTTTTACCACCATAATGAATACAAGAAACCTAAGTCTAAAAATCAAAACAAAACATTATAGAAGAAGAAGACAGAATGCTCTCAATGGATGAAGGAGCTCTTTCTTTGTGTGTATTCTGCTTGCTGAATCCTTTGCCCAAGCACCCTTTAAATAGGCTGCCACATTCTATTGATGATCTTATCCTTCCAATTTGAAATTTGGATGATTCTAGTTGTTGCAAGGATGTCCGAAAATCCAGCTGCTCCAATTGTGCCGTTGCAGGAATTACAGCCAGGTAGTGGGAGGAGTTGTCATTGTTGTCCTTGTAGTACTGTGACTGATCTTGGCCATTCCTTCATTCTTTCTCACCAAGAAAGATCTTCAACCACCTGATTGGATTTAGTCTTAGATCCTCAAATATTTTGGTGAAACTTTTCTTTCCCTCCATTGAATGAATTAGCAAATGCCATTGCCTCCAAAATGTTGAGCTTATCCTGCAAGTTAGAAACGAAATGCAGCAGTACATGGGGCAATAAAATGGATTCTAACAATGATTCACATCTCACCAAATTGAATTTAATCTGGCAGACAATAATAATCACAAATAATGGATTTTTTGTCATATAACATAATAACACAACCCAATCAGACTTAATATTTTGTCATCATCAACAATAAAAAAATTCCAAACCCAACAAAGAGCTTATTATTAGTGTCCAGAATTTAAGATAAATAAAATATTTTTAAAAAAAGTTGATTAGTATTGATAAAAAAAAAATAGTTTGTTAACTAGCTTCACTCCTCTATTTGACGCAAATTGTTTGATTTAATGTTAAGTAAAATATTGAGTTTGTTGGATTTTATAAGAAACAAAAATTTAACATTCCAGATCATTTATATTCCATAATTACTTAATTATAAAGTACAAACTAAATTAATTATCTAAATAAGTCTCCAAAATAAAAATTTTACAATAAAATTAACAAGAATGTTAAAAAACTAGTATTATGGTAACTTGTCAAATAAGTCCACTATAAAATCCAACTAAGGGGGGAGGGGGGATTCTTCTTTTCTTTCTCATTTCAAATGTCTTTTCTTACCTGATTTTCAAATGTTTTTTTTTTTAATTGGATTTTGCATATTCTTATTCTTAACATTTTCAAATTTTTTTCCTTGTGTAAGTGTGTTGATTAAATAATAAATGTTGACTGCAATGTTAGTTCTGCATTGCTAACTCTCAAGACTTAAAAAAAAGAATTAATTAGTATTTTAAATTTGTAATAGTTGCGCACTTTAATAAATAGAATTGAATCATAGTATAATTTCTTGTAAAAACCTATCAAATTAATATATATATTTATTTTGGTAGATCATCAAATTAATATCATCACAGATAAAAGCAGTTGAGTATTCAAGTTCACGGCTTAGTTTAGGAGTCATTAATTCTTTTGCATTCAATTTGAATTAAATAAATGAATAAATTATAACAGAGAACAAAATCAAATTAAAATTTCTCATAAGTATATAGGCTAGTTTGTGTTGTGTATATATATAACAGGTCTAGATTCCCCATCAATAATGCAAAAATGATATGATTTCTATTCTGCAGTTTACGGATGTTGGCATATTTGATATTATTTCACGTGGAAGCCACATGAGATTTTTTATTTTATTTTAAAAATAAAATGCATTTTGATGATTTGCTTATAAAAACAATCGTGTTGCATAAAGAAATAGATCAGAATCAAATATCAATATATTAGTTCAGTTGATCTCAGTGTAGGTTTTATAATTAGAATAATCAGGCATTGGAGATAATCAATGTACTCGAGCTCTACGGTCAAAACATCTAAATCAATACCATTACCATTGGCATAGTTCGAATCGAATTATAATTTCTGTGAAATCTATCTTTTTCCAATAATTGTTCTATTTTAGAAGAATATTAACCATTTTAGGTGAGTGTCAAAGGCCCAAACAAGTACTTTCATCACGCTTTGACTTTGATTTGTACACGCAATAATTGTTCTTGTAACATCTAAATATAGATATTGTCACTTCAGGATAAAAATAGATGCAAGCAATAATGAGTATAAAATGATGAACGACATATGTGGTTAGAGTAGATTATAATACGATCAAATACTAGAGCAATGCCTTATTTTTATTATAGGTTTATTGTTCTATTTTTTTAGGTTTTGGATGTTTTTTTTCTAGATTTTGGATATTTTATTTCTAAAGTTAGTTAATAGCTAATTTAGGTTTCGAATGTTCTATGATTTTTATTGTGGATGTTCTATTAATAGTGGTTATAGATGTTATATTTTTTATTGATTGATTTTATTGATTTAAAAATTATTAATTACCTATATTTTTTCTTATTTTAAAGGTTAGTCAATTTAATGGTTTTTTTTTTTTACTTAGACAGAGTCTAGAAAAAATATATCTGAATTCCTACAAGACCCACAAATCATGACCCGCTCCAATAATAGCTTGTGACTGCAGCTGCTTCATTGTGCGTATGTGCGTATCCTTATCTCATCCTTTGAACGATGCCCTCCCATATACATTATGTTTCCATGCTCTGATAAGATGCTCTCCATTGACATAGCCAGCGGTAGTATTATTGAAGGTGGACTCCTCATTCTAGATGACATTAGCAGGGCCTCGGCGCTGGTGAGCAGAGATTTCCGAGAATAGCCATCCCCATGGAACCCCAAACTCTTCAGTGGTGACAAGTAACGGGCTCACACTGTGTGAAATCGATGATCCCATTCCGAGCTTTGCATCTTCCGTAGACATACCTAATCCATGCCATAAAAGCGAGTACAAAGCACATCCCGCCTTCTTTGTCTTCACTGCCAACGGTGAATTCAAGAACACGAAGGCGTCCTTGTCATTGCTGTTGCTCCGAAGCTTCTGGTCCCTCAGCTTCCAAAGCTTCGAGAACCTCATCGAGTTGCTCTTGCCCGCCATCTTCGGCGACCACTTGCAGTAAGGCTCCTCTGATGCCGTAGCCGTTGAAGCCTCCGTCACATAACCATGTATCATGAAATTTGGTCCCATTGGTTGGCTTGGAGACGCTGTCTTTGCCCTCGTCATCTTCTCCGGCGTTGGGCCTCGTGCTTTGTAACCAGTTAGTCATCTACTTCTTTCTCTTTGATATTCACGATATTAATTCTCATTGTTTCATTGTGTGATTATTAAGAACTCCGTTGACTGCTATAGCATCATAGACTTCATCTCTTCCACGATTCAAGTCTCAAGGAATGGTAGCCTCCACCAGTTGGCTTGACGACATCGAGGAGAGCAAAGTTGGAACCGTTGAGGCTTAACTTGATCGCGCCATTCAAGCAGAGACATTTGGGAGAAAGCCTCAACCATGAGAATTGGCCCTTGCTCCAGCTAATTGGAAGGAATATCTTTGGATAACTTCAATAAAGGCCAAAAAGATAGTCTGTCATGAACCGTCAATGTAGTCTTGGTTCTCGGCATAAGTCGGAATTTGAGAAAGCCTCCGTCTCTTGAAAGAAAACGGGTTAAAAGGCTTCAGCTGCGGAAAAGAGCAACAACTCAGTCAATCATCATCTGTAAAAACCATGCTTGTAAGACTTCTTTTTTTGTTTTTATGTTTATGTGATGGTGTTCCTTACCTTCATACTTGAGTTCTAGAGTTTTGTTTCATGAACTCTTTCCATAACTAAAGTTTGTTTTATGGATGTAGGGAGTTCCTGGTCCCAACTCCCAACTCACATTTGCTAATTCCTGTTTTTGGATTATTGCACATTGGTGAGCGAGTGTCTTCGCCTGTCTAGAAATCCAAGTAAACCCTATTTCTTCAAACAATACCACTAAATCCAAGCAATTACCCCCAATTAAGTCCAACCAAGTTTTTTTTCCACTAACACCCTCACACGCGTGTTCACTACTCTCCCTCAAAATTCAAACGCGCATTCACTCTTCTTCTTCTTCTTCTTCTTCTTCTTCTTCTTCTTCTTCTTCTTCTTCTGCGCCTCCTCCTCCTCCTTCTTGCTTTGCCTTCGCCATCGTCGCTGCAGCCGCCATCATTGTCGTCGTCGTCCTTGTCGTCTTTTTCTCCTTCCTCTTCTCCGTCCTCTTCTTCTTTCTCTTCTTCGTCCTCTTCTTCCATTATTTACGTTGTTGGTGTTGTTGTTGTTGATGAAAAATTGAATTGAATATTCTAAGAAAACAGAAACGAATTTTGAATGAAAACAAAAACGGAATTTGCATGAAAAACATAAATGAATTTTATATCAAAAACAGAAACGGAATTTACATGAAAACAGAAACGGAATTTATATGAAAACAGAAACGGATTTGGTGATGAACCCACGCCTGGGCGTGGTCTTGTTTACGCCTAGGCGTGACTTTGGGTCACGAAAACAGAAACGGAATTTACATGAAAACAGAAACGGAATTTATATGAAAACAGAAACGGATTTGGTGATGAACCCACGCCTGGGCGTGGTCTTGTTTACGTCTAGGTGTGACTTTGGGTCACGAAAACAGAAACGAAATTTACATGAAAACAGAAACGGAATTTATATGAAAACAGAAACGGTTTTGAATGAAAGTAGAAATGCAAATGTACTCAAATGTACTTCATCTTCTTCTTCTTCTCTACTGACAATGATATTACCATCCTCCTCTTCTTCTCCTCCTCCTCCTTCTCCTGTTGTTGCTGCTCCTCCTTCACCTTCGTCCGCTGCTGCTCCTCCTCCACCCCTTTCTCCTCATCCTCTGCCGTCGTTATCTCTGTCATCGTGGTCGTCGTCATCGCTACCGTCATCATCGTTCTCCTCCGATCCACTTCTTAACTCGGTGAAGAGAAGAAAAAAAAACGTAGTAACAAAAGAGGGAAAAACACGCGCGTGTGAATAAGGAGCTTGGTTGGACTTGGTTGGCAAAATTACTTGGTTGTGTATAATTATTGTTCTTCAAATCCTTGACTAAGCATGTGTTGGTGTAATTTTAGCTATGTTTGATATGGATTTGATTGCTTGATAAAATTGCTGACAATCAATTTTCATTAAATAGATGTTCATGAAAAACATATTTCTTCTTATTCTTCTCTGCGTTCCTCCTCATCCTCCTTTATGTTATATTTCTTTTTTTTCTTATTCTTCTCCACTTTTAAGAGGTTACTAGTGCCCCTCCTTTAAAGATGGTCACCAAATTCTTTGTATAGGATCTAAGACCAAATTGAAACATCTAAATGTGATACATAATGCTCTTAAAATGAAATTATGATGTCAATAGAATAATTGAGTTTTTTTTTTAATGAACTACTCATTGGCAAACTAATTACATTATGATCATTTAAAAACCATTTTAAGAATAATAATTAATCCAATATAATTAGTTAAGTCGTTTTTTTATAATACAAAGTTACAAATTATTTTTATACTTATGACACAATCGTTGAAAAGTAGGGGTGTTCATGGTTATGGTTAGTTATTAACCATAACCATATTTTGGTTAATCAAAAATTAGATTTAGGTTAGTAAACTAAATTGATTTTAAATCATAAAATTGGTTATTAATCAATCATTAAATTAATAAATCAGTTTTTAACCAGTTAAAAAAAATAAAAAATGGTTATTTAAAAAAAAACTATTATTTTCGCTAAAAATCGATTTTAATATAAAAAATCGAATTATTTTTAAAATGGGTTATCTAAAATTCGGTTTGATTAACCATTTTTAAAATTGATTAATTAATTAAAGTGATTTTTTTTAACACCCCTCTTGAAAAACACTCTTCAATAAGATTATTAGATGGAGTTTTTTTCTAGTGAAATTAGGTGAGAGTAAAGATTATTACGAATTTTTTAGAAAAACGTATGTGTATAGCACATAATGTGTTATTTTTTTATTATTCAAAAAACAACCTTCAATCTTTACGGAATGTTAGGAATATAGTCAGCTAAATATTTTAGCTTACTACTCTTGGCTTATATGTTTAGTTAGCCAAAGTCACGTATATATAACTCTTTCTATTGTAAGCTAAATATCATTCATTCATCAAATCACATTCATTTTACTGTTCAACAACTTTAACTTTCTTCACTCTCTTCTTTCTTCTTCTTTGGTTTCTGTATAGTTTTGCTAGGGTTCTTGGCTCTCATTCTTTTTGTTTCAGCTCTTACATGGTATCCAGAGCTTTTCGATCCTAATCCACAATGTCGCTCGTTTCTTTGCAACCGAAGCTCCAGAAAGAATTGGTACCTCTCACAGAGAAACTCGATGAAGACAACTTTTCTACTTGGCAGAAATCAATTCTTCTCACAATTTGGACCTTGAAGCTCGAAAGTCACCTTGATTCAACAAAAACCCCATTCAATTTGAAGAAATTTTGTCTCCCGAACATAAGGAATCGAAGAGTGATGGTAAGGGTTCTGCAGACAAATCTGTAGTTCAACCAAAGAAGTCTGCCTCTGCATCACTCAAGATTCTCCAAGAATCAAAGAAATATGTTGAATGGTCTCTGCGTAATTCATCTCTGATGACATGGTTAGATACTTCCATGTCTATTACTTACAGAAATAAAGTTGTTCGCTGCACTACCTTTGCTAAAGCTGAAGCACCATCACACACATCTTCCATGTCTCATCCAAAACCAGGATTCAAAGCCTCAAAACGCAGCTAAGAACCACAAAGAAAACAGGAACAATTGAAGAATATCTTCAATCTATCAAGAAACTAGTGGATTCACTACATTCAATTGGTCATCCGTTTACTGAAGATGTTCATATTCAGGCCATTCTTGATGGCTTACCTGACGAGTATGACAGTTATGTCACCTCCGTCATGTCTTGCATGACTACTTTCGCGATCCATGAAGCAGAGAGCTTCCTTCGAGCATATGAAGATCGTATCAACAAGAAAGAGAAGACTGCTGCTATGGCAAATTTGGCACAAGCCTGTTCAGCTACGAACCCTAATTCTGATCAATCTTTTGGGCGTGGTGGAGGTCGAAATGGCAGAGCTAATGGACGAAGCAATGGATGGAACGGCAGAGGAGGTAGATTCAACCTTCCAAGACCTCAATGTCAATTGTGTGGCGTCTGGGTCATACAGTTCAAACATGTTATCACAGGTTTGATCCAAATTTTCAGAGTACACCACAGTCTAATTCAACACCAATTCCATATGCCAACACCTACCCTCCACCACCACCAACCTCCTTCCACCAGCCAAGGGCTTATCTGACAACACCATCCACTAATTCAGATTCCACCTGGTATGCAGACTCAGAGGCTTCTCACCATGTTACGACTGAATACTCCAACATCATGCAACACTCGGACTCTAGCCAAACTCTTGATCAACTCTATGTTGGTAATAGAAAGGGAGTGTCCATTCTAAACTCTGGTTTATCCTATCTATATGATAAATCTAAAAATGCTTATTACACTTTGCATAATCTATTACATGTGCCTACTATCTCTCAAAACCTATTGAGTGTGTCACAGTTTTCTAAAGATAATAAGGTTTTCTTTGAATTCTGGCCAACTTACTGTGCAATTCGTGACCAGTTTACCAAGGAACACCTTCTTATAGGCAAGGCTAGAGGAGGAATCTACCACTTTGACAACCTGGTCATACCCAAGAAGTATGCTATCAAACATAATCCTACCATGTCAAAATCAATACCATCATCTACTCCTGTTAACTCTTTGTTACATACTTGTTTATTTTCTAAGTCCGATTCTAATTGCTTAGGGAATTTAGACTTTATTTTTGCTATTGCAAATAATGTTACTACTATAAATAAGGCTCTAGCCAAGACTGTGACTACTATGTCTTCAAATTCATCAAATAAAAATTGTGCATCATTACCATCAATTGTCTCTGCATCAAATATTACTACTATTGATCATACTCCTAAAACTTTTTTAACCAAGAAACAATTTCATAACTCATGAATTATGACATAAAAGATTAGGCCATTGTAATGTTAAATGTGTCAATGTTGTCCTTAATGCATGCAATATTCACATTCCTGTACATTTTTTGGATTATAAGATTTGTGAGTTTTGCACTGTTGCTAAAATGCACCAGCTGCAATTCCCATCATCACAATCTGTTTACACATCACCTTTAGAATTGGTCTATATAGACGTTTGGGGGCCAGCACCTGTTGTCTCCCATGGGGAATATAGATATTACATCAGTTTTCTAGATGCTTTTTCTAGGCATGTTTGCATATTTCTGTTAAACCAAAAATCTCAGGTTTTAATAGCTCTTCAAAATTACAAAACATATTGGGAACATCAAACAGGTTTTAAACTTAAAGCAATTCAAAGTAACAATGCTAAGATATCTTCAAGGTACAGTTAATCAAGGACTTATATTTATCAAATGTACTGATTACAGGATATTGCCTTTTTCTGATGCAGATTGGGCCTCAGATCTTAATGATAGAAGGAGTGTTAATGGATTCTACATCTTCTCAGGAAGGAACCTTGTGTCTTGGAAGTGTGCAAAACAAACCAAAATTAGTCAATCTAGTACCGAAGCTGAGTTTAGAGCCATTGCTACTGCAGAGACAAAGATCATGTTTATCCAGCTGCTACTTAAGGAGTTGCAAATTCAACAAACAGTACCTCCTACAATTTTTTGTGATAACAGAAGCTCCTACTATCTCACTGCTAATCCAGTTCTGCATGGGAGGTCGAAGCATCTTGAGATAGACCTATTTTTCCTTCGAGATTTGGTGACAAAGAAAGAGTTGTTTGTTGTTCATATTCCTGCATTGGAATAGGTGGCTGACATAATGACTAAACCGTTGGGAACAACATTGTTTGATCGTTTTAAATCCAAGCTTAGGATTAGTTTCACACTCCATCCTAAGCTTGAGGGGGGTTAGGAATATAGTCAACTAGATATTTTAGCTTGATATCTGTTTGTTAGTTAGTTAAGCTTACTACTCTTGGGTTATATGTTTAGTTAGCCAAAGCCACGTATATATAACCCTTTCTTTTGTAAGCTGAATACCATTCATTCATCAAATCACATTCATTTTACTGTTCAACAACTTTACCTTTCTTCACTCTCTTCTTTCTTCTTCTTTGGTTTCTGTTTAGTTCGACTAGGATTCTTGGCTCTCATTTTTTGTGTTCGAGCTCTTACATGGAGAAACACTGGAGAACTTGGATACATTATGAAATTTTCCAAAATGAATAAATAACCAACCGAAAAAAGAATACCAAAAAATGGTGTATATATATATTCATAAGAAAGTAAATCAACAAATAAAAATACTGAAACACATGAAATCACGTAACGCCCTATCCTGTCTATTTTCTTTACTAAGTGCAAAAATGTACCTTTGAGTGGTACGTACAGACGTAATGTGACTTGCTCAGTGCCTCAGTTGATGTACATAAAACAGGTGGATTCCATTATTTTTGTTTTGTTTTGATTTTTGAAATTATAGATATTCCAGATTAAATTAAATAAAAAAGTAATTAATTATTTTGGAGTTCTTTTTGTAGCTAGTTAGTGGATCTTTGCTGCTATGCCTTGTTTGCTTGCATAAGAAGGTTGCAACTTGCAAGAGAAAGATTGAAAATATGATCAGTTGCCATGCCATGTGCTGTGCAACAACACATCTTTCCAAAATTCAAATATCTAGATTAAGTGCTAGTTCACTTTCACATGAATTTCTCCATAAATGTCCTCTATTCCTGGGACACCACTGCTTAATCAAAATCAATATTCCCAAATTATTATTGGTTAGTAGCTTCTCCTTTAACACCATTTTAAGTCAATAGAATAACTGAATAACCGAGAAAATTATGAGAGTCAAACTGAAGAAAAATTAATTGAGCTTAATAAATTGATCAAATTAAATTTTTAGTCCGTTTATATTAATTGTCACTATTATTTTTTTAACACATCTTTAAATTATTATATTTGACACACTCAAAAAAATTATATTTTTTTCTTTATTACATATCTTATTTACAATGTCAACGAAATAAAGAATAAAATTTAAACATATATATATTTCAATTGTTCACGAAATTAGATTGAAGAAAGCAAAATTCTTTCTATATCCACAAAATTTGATTTGGAGAAGAAAAACAACCACCAATAAAGATGTAAGAAAAGACTTTTTTCTAATTTTTTATTTTGTTAGATTTGTCATCCAAATTTTATAAGATAATAGATTAGAACATAATAGACAATTTTTGTTTTTTTTACAGTAACTATTATTATAGGTATATTTGTCCTTTTACTATCTGGGTTCTGGGATGAACCAAAAAGATCCCATAGAATTATAGGACATTGGTAGTAAAACCCTATATCCTAAACTTTTACTTTTTCCATAAATTATATATTAAAGTCGATTTTTAAAAGATAGATTTTTGAAAATAATAGTGGCTATGATTAATTAATCGAATTTAAAGTGATTTTTAATAATCAATTATATTTGGTAAAATAATTTTTAAATATGGATGTAAGCAAAACCAAAAATAAATAATTCGATTATTCAATTAAATGACTCGATTATATTCGTTTATGTAACAAATGGATAGTCGAATCTAATTGAGTAAAACCTAAATATACTTGTCCTTAATTGGTATGGGTAAGAGGTTCATGAGTGTAATATGCAACCGGACTCGACCCAATTACCTTATATATTTCATTAAAAATTATAATAGTTTAACAATAATTATATGTGTAGTTATAAACATCTATTTTATCCAATTAAGTCATTTATTTCATACAAAATATAATATCATTTCTATTTAATATAAAAATAAATAACTTTATTAAACCTAATTATACAAAATACCAAAATATGCATATAACTAACATTATGCATATACTAATTCTAAAAATACCTAACCTTAGTTTCAGCTGTAACCACTGCAATTAAAATTTCCCATTCCCCTCCTTCACCTACTTTTTATTTTTTATTGTTATTTTTCATTGTTACAAATTTTATTTTTCACTTTTTCAATTTTTTTACAAATTTAATTTTTAATCAAATACTCAATTACACGGACCAATTCAACCTAGGTTAAATTGGTTCAAGTTCAGTCATTAATAAAAAAGCATCTTACCTGATTTAATTTAAACATCAATTTGATTCTTAACTTTTTCTTAAACTCGCTTGAACTAACCTAACCTACTTATCTTCTAAAATTTAAGATAACCATAAGAGATACGAATAAAAGGATAATTTTGATCTTGAATAAAATTTCACATAAATAATTAATTAAAGATAAATCTAAATATTTATTAATATATAAATTTATATACAATTTTTATTTTAGTAATTACAAACTAACTTTGAAAATTATCTATTTAAACATTTTCAAGAGTATTTTTAACTTTTTAAAACTGCAAGCACATGTGCATCTTTTAAAAAATAAAAACATAGTGAATTTCTTAAAAATACTTTGCCAATCTATAAGTCACTTCATAGGTGTAACCGTGTAAGCATACACTAGTGAGAAAGGTTGTTTTCTGCTGCACTTAACCAATTTGGCAGAAGTTCAATGATTAATGTTGCCTTTTCTAAGAAATTTCTTCAACAAGAACTTGACCTGCAACTATATTAATTCTTTCATAATAAATTTATACATTTTTAATTAGAATAATTTATACTTGAGACAAGAGGCTATCTATCTCTGATGGCTAAACAAGAAAGGTAAGGAATCACTTAATTCTTAAAACATGGTTTAGATAATCTCAAAGATCTTTAAATTCTTTAAAAAAAAATTATAAAATAAGATTAGAAGAATAGTCTAATGAATCTTCATTCAACAGCCTAATTTGACTTGAGTACTCACGAAATATTTCGTTTGTCAAAAATAAAATAACCAAAATTTCAAAGAAACAAGTTACTAAATCAAGTTAATAGACAAGAACATGTTCTGAATCACATTTTTTTTTTCTTGTTCTAAATTCTAAATTCTATTTGAACCAACCACTAGAGCTAACTAACATTCCATGAAATGGTAAGTCTCTTTGAACATTATTAGGAGTCAGAATCAAGATTTCTAGTTAAAGAAGAGAGTATTTGCTACCTTAACTAAATTCATGTTGCTTCACAACATTTTTTTCCTTTATCCTCCAATTTGGATATCAAGAGCTAATATTGCCCGCGAATCTGCGTACTAATTCATGAGTACCAACAATAAATAGCTCAATCTTGAATGGCAAAAACAACAACTAGCTTCTAAGTTTTGAAATTGATGAATCAACCATATCATATTGGGTGATTTACCAGATAATTAGACAGATTTAGCACTTAATACATTTCACTAGGTAACATTGTTAAAGTTTCCAACTTTCTAATTCTAACATAGTTCCTACTCTGTATACCTTCCAAAAAAGTAAAAAATAAAATAAAATAAAATAAATTAGAGAGATTAAGACACTTTACCAAATGAACACCAACCCTCTATGATTTTGGAAACCCCAATTTACAAATCTTCAAAATCAAAACACAAAATCTCAATCAACCGCAGCAGAACCTTGTCCATCATAGTTATTATTCCTCTTAACCAAAACAAAATACCCCAAAACAGCACAAACAGCAGCAACAAGATTCCCTTCCTTCAAAAGAATCTTAACAACAAACCCAAAAATCTCCCTTGTAATCTTCCTACCTTCAACAACCAAAGTTCTTCTGGGCTTACCAAAGAAAGCAAGGAGCACCACTATGGTGATCCATGTCACAAGAACCGCAGGTACCATCACAACCAAAGCTGCAACCATTGAAAGGATCCCGAAAACTGTGCCAAGAATCACCGAGGTGTAGATTGCTGGCCACCCAGATGAGGAAGAAGAAGAAGATTGAGCTTGGAGATTGTACCAAGAAAGCATGGATTTGAGAAAGTTCCATGAAGATGTTAAGAGGGTGCCATAAACAAGCAAGAAGAGACATGCCCATGTTCTTCTTTTGCTCATGATGTTGAGGAGGAATATGTACGAGGAAGGTGGCTCCATGGATGACGAATTTGGGGGTTGTTGTTGTTGTCGTTCATCTTCTACTTTTGCCATAGACAAAGCTCAGAGAAAGAACAGAACCAAAACAGACCCAATTTTTGCTTTTACTTTTATTTTTTAAAAACCTTTTTTTCTTTCTTTTTTATTCTTCTTTTGTTATTTTCTGTGTCACAATCTGGTCACTGCGCATGTCTGAATCTCCGGTTACCTTATATGTGGGTACTAAGATATTTTAAATTTTAACATATTATATATATATATATATATATATATATATATATATATATATATATATATATATATATATTAGAGA
>JASCZI010000028.1:166639-184356 GCA_036250425.1 Stylosanthes scabra
GCTAAATTCGAGTTAAATCATTTCTCTTCAAAAAATAAATGTTCAAGTATTGTCTATTTGAAGGAAAAATCATTCTTGTCCAAAAAAAAAAGGAAAGAAAAATCATATAAAATTGACCCATTTAAATCACATAATTTTTTGTGAGTTTAATTGGATTAGCCCATTTGCCTGTTGAGGTTGCCCCAATATCGTTTGTATTATATTTTTTTTCAAAAAAATATTATTAATTTTTTAATTTTTTATCAAAAAAATCTAATAAATCCAAAATTTTTAAATAGTATTGAAGAAAAAAATTCATATTCTAAACCCTTTCAGCCCAAAAGAATTAACATATAAAAAAATTAAAAGAAGATATATTAAAGTATTGTTTTGATTTCTAACATTCATATCAGATTATATTTTAATTCTTAACGTTAAAACATCATATTTTGGTCCAAAAAAGTTTCAATTGGACTCAATGAAGTCTCAATATTTAAAAGTTGGATCGTTGTAGCTAACATGGTCGTGTCTCTCTCCGTCTTGAAGAGTCAATGTAACCTTAATCTATACAAGTAAAGATCGAACCACCTACGAGCAGCAATAGAGACTTTCTACGTTTGATTCTCGTGTGTCAATAATGAATGATTAGGGTTTCAAGTGTTTTCTTCGTTACAAAAAGGAGAAGGGAAGATGAAGTAACAAACTTTGCAATGTGAAGTTTTTGAACGCGTGTATGAAGTAACTAATCACCTAGCAAACGACCACGTCAGCTACAAGGTTAAGTTTCTGTCCAACCTTTAACAGTGGGACATGATTGAGTCCAATTGAAACTTTTTAGGATTAAAATATGACGTTTTAAACATTAGGGACTAAAATAGGATTCGACCTAAACGTTAGGGATCAAAACAGTATTTTACCCTCTATTTTATTACAAAATTGCTCTTTTTTTTAGGGAAAAGAAAATAAAGATGGTAATACATAGGCCGCCTCATTTAGGCCCTCGAATTAGCCTTGAATGGGCTAATCTAGTAAATCTGAAGGTTTTGGGGCTTGGAATCTTAGAGTATCGCTTTGTTGTTTGTTGGTTTGATTTGTGTTTGGTTTTTGTGTTTAGTAAGTCTAAATTTTGGTTTTTGTTTGTTCATGTCTTGAGATTGTGGATAGATAAGGTTTGAGTGATTCAGGAAGGGGATTATTCAGATTGGGGATAGGTTAGGATTTGGGGGTTGGATGTAATGGGATTACCGGTTAATTGTGGATTTGGTCTTTATGGGCTAAACCTAAGTCCAAAAAAAAAATTTGTAGGTATATATGCCTACTAATATTAACCATCCAACTAAAAATTCAAATGACATTTCTATATAGCATTGAGACTATTAGTTTTATATAAAAAAATTAGAAAATATATATCTTGTATAATGAATTACAATTTGAGATGATGTGTAACATTCGATTATTAAGGTTGCATTTGGAAGAGTGATTGAGATTAAGGGATAGAAACCGAGACTAAATTATATTTTTGTATTGTGTTTAGTTTAAGGTATATAGGACTGAGTTGTGTTTCAGTATCTATTTGATTTAAAATAAATGTGGAGACTGGAGACTGAAAAATGAAATGACTAAAATACCCTTACTATTAAAAAATAAAAACAAAAGAAAACCTGAACCCTCCTTATGCCTAGCCCATTTCCCTTCCCCTTCTGTTGATCTGTTTGCCTCTCTTAGCCTACTATACTTCTCTAACATCCGTTCAGGTGTCATCCCCTCATTCTCCAACAATCGTCATCCCTTCTTCTCCAGTTATCTGTTCTAATAGCGATTTCTCGAATCCACCACTTTGCCAAGAGTTGTCGTCGCTCCATCATCGTCTTCCTCTTCACATCACGTTGCTTTATACTGTGGTTGCTTCCAGTTCCAATTGGGCTCTCAATCGTGCTTGCCTCCTGCTTTAGCCCTTTGTGTTTTGTTGTTGTTGTTTATTGTGTTGTGTACCATTGTCCTGCTTCTTTTTTTAGTGAGATATATTAGAATGAGAGAACATTGTTTGGGTGTTGCTCGTGTTGGTGACGAACATTGTGATGACAAACTGAGGTAGTAGTGGTAAGACGCTGCAAAGTCAAAAGATGATGGTGGTGATGCTAAAGTTGGCGGTGGTGAAGAAAGGAAGTGGGTGTAAGTTAGGGAGGGGGTAAAGTTGGAATTTCGTAAATTATAAAAGGATATTTGAGGAAAAATGTTTTTAAAGTTTCAATTCCTGTCTTAAAAAAATCCAGTCCCCTCAATTCCCACTTTTAGATGTACTAAATAATTAGAATTTTGGGGATAGAGGCTGAAATTTTAGTTCCAATCTCTGTCAACAAAAAACAATATCGAGTCTCAATCCCTTCTACAAAACGCATCTTAAGAATCTTAATAAGTAGAAATAGGAACAAGTCTCTATTGTTTTTATGTCTACATGGACGAGTTGCAACACAATAAGATACATCTTCTTGTCATATAATACTGAATATCTTTTAGATCCGAAGCTTTTTCTATAAATAAAAAGCATTTCTTGTAGTATTTTTGTCCCGGTCTGAAAGATTTGTACCATCATAGTAGCATCAACAATAAAAGGAACCAAAATACACCACAAAATGATTATTTGAAATCTAGATATGGATCTCAATCTAGAAACACATAGAAAAAATAAAAACTAAAATAGAAAGAAGCATTAAAAGAGGAGTGAAAGCAAGAGAATGGGAGTCAACACCTTGGAGGCTAAGCAGTAGTGGCCTTCCTACATGAGAAGAAGCAGAGTTTTCTTTCGGGAAGAGAGAATGTTAGAGATTTCGGTTTGCAGTTTTTCTTTAAAAGAAGATATGAATTTTTTATTCCATATCAAAAGAGGTTTATTTGATGGGTAATGCTATGGTGCAAGTGTTTTTTAATGAAGAGTGAAAATATATCATTTTACGATAGAAAAGAACAATAAAAAAATAAAAAGATGATGTGCAACACTACAATGCACACTCATCTTAGAATTCAACTATAATCTTCACTCTTCATCTAACATTACTCTTTATCAAAGAAACTCCTTATTTAATATATCCATACCAAGAATAAAAAAGTAATATAAAATTACTGATTAGTGTTTTTTCTTTAATTTTATTAATATTCTTACCTATTATATAATTTGAGAATTAATGTTTTATTTGCATTTTTTCTATTGCTAAAAGTATTAAGTGGCTCATGTAAATTTTGGGACATTGAATCTATTAATTATGGGATTACTAAAGTTTCATATTTTCACGTGTCTTAACATATATAGAAGATTTGCTAGTTGAGTTTTTGTTGTAAGACTAAAGAGATGGATATGCATTATGAGTTCATGACTCATTGTCTTGATGGCAATATTGAAGAAGATAGCAGGATTCTCTAAACTATCTAATTACCTTTCCATTTTGAGTCGAGATTCAAAAAACCTCTTAGTGATGAAAAAAATTAATCATCAACGATGTTGCCACTTTTGGAGCAGATGAAGTCCATAGGGTTATATTGTAAGGATTATTGTTGCCACCTATGCTCCATATACATTATATTATATTAACATTAATATTAATTAATTTGAAATTTTTTTAATTTTTGAATAAAGTCCTTTTGCACTTCATGTATCTACCCGGAAGTCACCCTTTCTTTTGGTACGTCGCTTGAGAAATTCAAATTTCAAATAAGGGTTTTTGTGTGTTACACTGACAAATTGATTATGCTTAAGTAATAGTTTAAAAATGGTAAGTCTTTAGTAATAAGTTATGGAATTAGTAATATGAAAAAAAAAACTCTTATTGAATCACAATTCAGCCCAAATCAAGGAGGTTTTATTCATGGTAAAGGTGCTCCTAACAATATTACTGTGTCTAAGGAAATGCTTCATTTCTTGAAGAGAACTAAATAAAGGAAAGGGTCTTCAACTTTAATTGCTGAGTAGACTAAAAAAAAGGCTTATAAGAGAGTAGATTGGATTTTAATTGCTAACATTCTCTCTTGTTTTGGTTTTTCTTTGAATATTATCAAGATCATTATGAGTTGTGTAAAGGCCTCAATCTATCAATTATGCGGAATGGTGGAAAGTTAGAGAGTTTTCAACCCAAGAAAGATCTTCGAAAAGGAGATCTTATGTTCTCATGCCTCTTCGTTCTTTGCATGGAAAGATTAACTTGCTTTATTTCCAACCAGGTTGACAATAGCTCTTGGACGTTGTGGCAGTTTCAAGAAGAGATCCTCGGATTTCTCATTTCATGTTTGCCGACGATCTCCTCCTTTTTTGTAAAGCAACCAAATCTCAGGTCATAAATGTTATGCACTCCTTACATTTATTCTACAAAGTCTCGGGTATGAAGGTCAATTTGGATAAATCAAAGGCAGTTTGTTCGAAAAAGCATCTCAAATCAAAGAAGGAATGTTCTTTCGGGAGTCTTAAGTCTGTTTCACTCGTGACTTTGGAAAGTATTTGGGTGCCAACCTCTGCCGTGCTCAGTCCTATAGGATTGTTTTTGTTGATTCTATTAAAAAAATTAAGAGCACATTGATTAATTGGAAATGTTGTTTACTCAATAGGGCTGGACGACTATGATAAAATTGGTGGCTTTCTCTTTACCGGTTTACAATATGCAAGTATCTATCTTTCCTGTTTATGTTTGTAAAGAAATTGACTCTATTATGAGACAATTTCTTTGGAAAGATAAGATTGGAAAGCACTGCCTAAATCTTGTTAAGTGGTCCACAGTGGTTATTCACAGAAAATTTGGTGGATTAGGCGTCCGCGATACTCGTTGCATGAATATAGCCCTTCTTGGCAAACTTGTTTGGCAGCGCTTTCATAATCAAAATAAGCTTTGGGTTTACATAATGCTTGCTAAATATCTTCCGAGGGGATTAAATCTTAATTTTCAAATTTCTCCCAATGCTTCTGGTTTGTGGCCTAACATTTTCAAGACTAAATTACTTAAAGAAGGTTTTTCTTGATGTGTTGGTCCTTTATCCTAATTTGTGTGGTTTGATTCTTGGCTTCCTACAGGTTATCTTACTCATAATGTTCATTTTGTCCATATTTCAGACTCTCACTTACGATTGTCTGATATCTGGCTTTAATGGCAATGGTCATGGAATTTTCTTTATACAATGCTTCCCTTTGATTTTCCTGACATGGGTTGATCTTTTGATCCTGGAGCTGAAATAACTAGATTGGCTTTGGAATCCTTCTTCATCTAAATCATATTATGCTCGGTGGATATGGTTGGCTTCTTTTTAAATAATATGGTTGGAATGCTAATGCCAATTGGCTTTGGCTTTGGTAATTTAGAGGGATTTAATTTTGGCTTGGAAGTATGGTTATAAAGATGTTATTTGTGAGACTGACTACATAAATACATACTTGCTAATTACTCAAGGTCAAAATTTGTCAAACTTGGATCTTAGTGACCTGTTGTACAAGATTCATGCTGTTTTGAAGGGGAATTGGTCTATCATTATTACATTGATTCGGCTCACTTCTAATTCAATTGCTAACCACACGGCAAAAAGAGCTACTAGTCTCCAGCATTACTACTCTAAGTTATTTCTTCCTTGGAGTTCTTTATTTAGGATTGTTATAGAGGAAAGATCCTCCTCTTAGTTATTTTTTCACCGTCTTTTATTTTTAGTAAAAAAAAAACAATTACCATATTTTTTTAAAGACCTCATCTTTTTATTGATATTAGGAGTATTTTGAAAATGATGTACAAATTTTTTATCTTCCAAGTATATTCAAACATTTTTATTTTTATTCGAAGATCCATTTTTCTATGTTATTCGTAATTAATTTTGTGTATCGTGACTAATTTTATGCTGTGTATAAATTTTTTTTTGTGTTTATTTTAATACTTTCATGTTATATTTATGTGTTCTAACGAGTTTAGATGAAAAAAAGACTGATACGAGTTATGCTATTTGTACACTAAATCTAGTCACTAAAATTAACTACTAGTAAAACACGTATTAAAATATACAATCATGCTATTTGAACAAGTGAATTGATCAACAAAGTGGTTAACCAAGTAAACTTGCAACAATACCACCACTATCACCACCAAAAGCGCGTGGACACGCGATCTTCCAAGCCTTCTTCTCCTCCTCATTCGTTGTGTTGTCTTTTTCATCATCCTCATTCTTCGTCGTCGTCGTCTTCTTCTTCCTCCTCTTCCTCCTCCGTCGTCCTCATCATCATCATCATCTTCTTCTTCTTCTTCCTCTTCCTTCCTTCCTTTATGTCTACATCTGCATCAGCATCTACATCTGCATCTTTTTCTTCTTCTTCTTCTCCTTCTTCTTCTTAAAAACTGCATAGAAATAAAACCTCCTCCTCCTCCTCCTTCTTCTTCCTCCTCCTTCCTTCATTCCTTTCTTCCTTCTTCCATGTCTGCATTTGCATCATCATCATCATCAACTTCTTCTTCTTTTTCTTCTTGTAAAACTAAAAAACTGCAGAGAAATAGAAAGCAATAGTGCATAGAAATAGAACCTCCCCCTCCTCCTACTCCTCCTACTCCTCCTCCTCCTAGCATAATGTAAAACACAAAAACGAACTTATCTCATGTAAACAACACGAATCACGA
The DNA here is from genome assembly GCA_036250425.1 of Stylosanthes scabra. Lineage (NCBI taxonomy): Eukaryota > Viridiplantae > Streptophyta > Magnoliopsida > Fabales > Fabaceae > Stylosanthes > Stylosanthes scabra. The sequence continues at coordinate 173,248 of JASCZI010000028.1, forward strand.
TGCAGAAGAACTATGCAAAAGAAAAAAGATTACAGAGAACGTTGAAATCGAGAATTACAAATCACGAATCACGTGAATAAAACGATGGAAACAAGAACGTTAGAGAAAACAGAAGAAGATGAAGAACAAAGCTAAGAAAAAGAAGAATGAATGAAAACTAAAAACTGAATTTGGCCCGTCGTCTCAAAAAGAAAGAAGACGTTATAATAAGAGAAACGGCCGCATGGTTGAATTTGCTTGGTTAGTCACTTGACTTGTAAAATCACTTGTTCACCTATAATTATTGTAAAACATAAATATATATTAAAATTAAATTAAACTACATATATACTAGCTGATTTTAGTGCCTGAATTCAGCGAAAATAAATTACCATATTGGAAATTGGAAATTCTTTTCTAAGAATCCTCATGACAAATCAAAGATATCCCTAATTTCTTCTTGGAAATATTGAAAACAATTTTGTAGTATTACACAAGTATAAGTTGTTGATTTTTTTTTATAATAGTGGAATATTTTTTTTATAGTAGTCAAATATATGATAAATAGAGAGAGTCTTGATAGTCAATATTATTAATGAGAAAATAGAAAGTTAATATTATTTTTTCTTTTTTTTTCTTTTACCATTAACTATTTTCCTAATTGCACTCATTGACTCCTTATTAATGTCCTAACATTGATTCCGTGGTATTACTCTTTCAAATAATATGAGTTTTTTTTAGTTTTTTATAAAACAGCCACTAAATATTTATAACTTAATAGAAATAAATTATCACCGAAATATATTTTTAAAATGATAATTACATGTACTATTATACACATCGTTTAGTAATATCAAAAAATTAAATATTATCCCAGAAACTATTTTGGCTTTCTAGAAGAAAAAAAAAAGTCATCTTAGGATACCCATAAATTATTTTTCTATTTATTTAGATTCGAAATCTTTTTATTAAACAAATAATCCATTATCTATATCAATTTCAATATTGTTAATTGCTGGATATTTATGACCTAATTAGCTACTAGTAAATACTAATAAATACTAAATAGTAATCTCATAAAAAAAAAGAAGAAGGAAATAAAGGAATGAAATAAAAAATTACCTAATAAGAAATAAAAAAAGTTAAATGCAATTAAAAACGCGTTTAATGCGCCCCCCCTGCATTGCATTCATGTTCCAAAACAGAACTCAACGACCTGCTTTGAAGAAAAGCTTTCAACTTTGAACACTGAAACCAACACCATTCGTTCTTTGCCATAACCATAACATTGTGGATTCATGAAGTCATCATCACTCTCACTCATTCACTCTCAATTCTAGAGAGAGAAATTTTCTCTTTTGACTCAGCATAGCCCATAGCCGGCAAAAAGCCGTCTAAGGTTGTTGTTTTTTTATGCTTCATCATAAAAATTCTCATTTTCTTTCTCTGATTTTTTCTTTTTCTTTTTCATTTCTCTCTTTATTTTAATGTTTCTGATTACGCGTTGTTGAAACTTTTAGTTCACACCTGTTGTTTATGCTTCTGATCCCATTCTTAACCCCTCCTTAATCCCAATTCTAAGTTCCTGTCACCACCCAAGGTATATTTTTAATTTTTAATTTTCTAATTTGATGGTTAAATTGTCTTTTTCAGTGTAGTTATTACTGTCTATGGATTTTTTTTCTTTGTTGAATTTTGCTTTTTTTTTTTTTCTCCCCTTTGATTTTCCTTGTGAAAAGTGTTATCCTTTATGGCAGTTAACTGTTACTGGCGTGGTGTGTGGGTTCTGAATTGCGTGTTTGATTCTATTGGGTCAATTGGAATCTTCAATTAGACTCCGAAATTGTGGGGTTTTGTGATTTGTGATTTATGGTCTGTGCTGTGATGGAAAAAAAAAGTGTTTGCTTTTAGACCCCATAGAGGAAAATTTTCCAACTTTGCTTTTAGATAAAAGAGAATTAACCAAGTTTTATTTATTTAGTTTGTGACTGTTCATGAATTTTGTGGTTTGCAGTTGGAAGATGATGGTGTTGTAGCTGGTGAGTGGCAATCCTAGTTATTTTTGAAGGATAATTTTGTATATAGACTTTGTTGCTGCAACATGGGTTGCACATGTTCAAAGAGTTCGGCTGTCGAAGATAGCAGGGAAGGGATCACAAACAAATTCTCGTCATCAAGCACCAGGGCGTCGGAACTGAACATTTCGCGGTTGAATTCCTCGAAAAGGGTTGAGGGGATTCGGGTTAAAGATAAGTCACTAGATGGTAATGATGTGAAAGTTTCATTAATTGATAAGAATGCCAATAGTTCGGTTCAGTCATACGATGATCAAACTGGGAAGAAGAAGATAGAGAAACCTGAATTGATTGTTATTGATCATCCTGCTATTGAAAGGATTCCGAAGGCTACAGAGGCAGAGCAAGTTTCAGCAGGATGGCCGGCATGGCTTTCTTCAGTTGCTGGTGAAGCTATCAAGGGATGGATACCACGAAGCGCAAATACTTTCGAAAGGTTAAACAAAGTAAGATGCTAATGCCTTTTTCTTTCTTTGTCTATCTGTGTTTGCATTATGATTCAACTGTTAAGTAATTCTTAATACTGTTTTGTAAATGCGCTTGTTAAGCTTCTTTGAACTCTACCATGACAAAGAGACTTCCCTTGCTGGTGTGGTTAATTTGTTTTTCGCGGGTTCTGCAAATCGTGTACTTTGAAGCTTACGAAACAAATTATATATTGATGTTTTTTCATTGACGATCTAAGTCTATCACACTGAATAAATCTTTTTATGACATTCTGTTATGCAGATTGGGCAAGGAACTTACAGTACTGTTTATAAGGCACGTGATGTGACTAATCAAAAGATTGTTGCCCTGAAGAGGGTACGTTTCGACAATCTTGACCCTGAGAGTGTCAAGTTTATGGCAAGGGAAATCCTTGTTCTGCGTAGGCTCAACCATCCAAACATAATAAAGTTGGACAGCTTGATAACATCACCGACGTCCCGCAGCTTATACCTTGTTTTTGAGTATATGGAACATGATCTTACAGGACTTGCATCAAATCCGGCCATTAAATTCTCTGAACCACAGGTAATAAGGTTTCTCGTCAGAGCTTTAATGATTAACTATCCTTCTATATTTCTTTTGATAGAAAAACTTCTAAAACAATATTTCGTTTTTGGTCAGCTGAAATGCTACATGCAGCAACTTCTTAGTGGATTGGATCATTGTCATAGTCATGGTGTTCTCCATCGTGATATAAAGGGATCAAATCTTCTCATCGACAACAATGGCATCTTAAAGATTGCAGATTTTGGTTTGGCGAGCTTTTTTGACCCCCATCATAGTGTTCCATTGACAAGCCGTGTTGTAACTCTTTGGTATAGACCACCGGAACTTTTACTTGGAGCAAACCACTATGGGGTTGCCGTGGATTTGTGGAGCACTGGTTGCATACTGGGAGAACTATATACTGGCAGACCTATATTGCCAGGAAAAACAGAGGTGTGATATTCCAGTGTCCATCATTTGGTCACTATGAAGTATGAATGCTTCACTAGCTATTTGGTTTCGTAAATTGTTAACATAATATCCTTATGTTTTGTGGCTTGCTTGCTAATTTCAAAAACTAAGATCTGCCAAAATTGCATATCCATAGATTTTCAGCATAATCATAACTAGAATTACAGAGCAAAAGGATTTTCCTACTGCAGTTACATAATGAAATTGATCTTATTTACTTAAGATAAATTACTTTAACTGTCTTAGTGAACTCCACTTCCTTATGCAGGGCTCCAATTTTTCAATTCATATTTACTATTGTAGACTGTGAGTCCAAATTTTAATGCACAGTGGTATGTAAGAGGTAACTGAAGGTTATTACTTCTTCCTTGTAGGTTGAGCAGATACATCGGATTTTTAAACTTTGTGGTTCACCGTCTGAGGACTATTGGCTTAAATTGCGGTTGCCGCATTCAACTGTATTCAAGCCTCCACACCATTATAGGAGATGTGTTGCAGACACATTTAAGGATTATCCACATTCTGCTGTGAAGCTCATAGAGACCCTATTATCTGTGGATCCAGCACATCGAGGGACGGCTGCTGCTGCTCTCAAAAGTGAGGTATGAAGGTTTCTGTTTTTAGCTCGTAATTTACTTTATCTGATTCAGCTTCATCCTTCTCCATTGTAATTTAAGTGGTATTTTGAGGATCATTTATGTAATGTTTTATAACCTGCATGATGAGAACTACTTCATGTTGTTTCCTGCCATCATATTGCTCGTATCACCAAACTCTACTATAACCGATAAGTCAGTTGATCTTTGCAATGAATGTATTCAATGACTCAATGCTTCTCTGCTGTTTGATAAATAATTTAACTCGAGGTTTCTCCGGTGGACATAGAGAAACTGAAGTTCTCTCTGCTCAGTTAACTCACAACAGCTGTGGCCCTGACATAAAGGGATATCTTGACAATGAAAATATCCAAATTGCATTCATGATTATACATGTAGTTTTCTTCAATAATCTCCTGTAAAACAATGAACACAGTGGAGATTAGTTAATAAAAACATTTCAATTGAATTTTCATTTTAATGTTATTTATGTATGCTTTATGTCGCCCCATGCTGTGGGTCATGCATGCTAAACCTATTGGAGCAATGATAGCTTTGTTCTTTCACTCTTTAAACAGCATGCTATTCCCAATTTGTCCCTTTTTTTAATATATGTTTTATTTCTTATACGCAGTTCTTTACATCAGAACCTCTGGCTTGTGATCCATCAATCTTACCAAAATATCCTCCCAGCAAAGAAATCGATGCTAAATTGCGGGATGAAGCAAACAGAAGGTACTTGAATAGTTTGATTCTTTAAAAGCTAAGACAAAAACATTTAGTTTTTGTTTTCTATTTATTTTACTAGTTTTTTATGTTATTAGATATCTTTCACCACTAATAAAGTCCTTGGGTTACAATAACTGTGAAGTAGTCAATTTTTTTATTCAGCAGTATCCTTTCTCTATACGTGACAGTTTTTTGCTTTTGTTTTCTCTATAACTACTAGGATGGGATCATATGGCTTAATGTAAACAGTTACTGGGTAACTAAGTTGATTTCTTGCTTATTGTTTATTTGAATGTTAAACCTCTGCTATGAACAAAAGCATCATTGATGGGGTTTCCCATGTTACTTATAGTGCACATTAATCTTACATGCTCTCTCATGTAAATGTCTAAACCTTGTGCTTACGCTGAGAGGAGAAGATACATGAATGGTTTTGGTGATTTCTTGAAGATATAGTTCTATCTTGTAGCTAGTTAACCTAAACAGTTTTGCAAATGCAATCCACAATCTATGCTTCTAATAATTTAACCTAAACAGTTCTATCTTGTTTGCAAAGGGTTCTTTGTTACATAAGTCTATTGTTGATAAGAAAACTAATCCGTATCTTTTTTTTTATCCTTTCAGGCAAGGTGCTGTTGGAGGTAGGGAGCAACGAGTTGGCTCAGGACTTAGACAAGAAAAAGTATCAAGGGCACAGGTCACAGCAAAAGACAACACTGATTCAGGAATATCAATGCAGGTAATTCAGAAAAAAAGGTTCAAATTTTATTGTAATAACTGTCTTACTGGATCATCTTGAGTAATGAAAATACCATATAGTGCAGCGATTAAGAGATTGGGGAAAGGAAGAGATTATTATTCTTTGGACTTTCTATTGATTCAGCTAGTAGATTTGTGGATAGAGATGGATCATTCTGAAACATAAAGAAATTTATCTGTTTGATATTTAACTGTCATTATTATTAGAGTCTATGAAAATATTAATTATGCTTTTACTACTCAGTTATTTGTAACACATGCTAATTGTTTTGTGGTTGCATTAGAACTTCTAAACACTTTTAGGCTGCAGCAAATAGCAACTTACTTTTTATTCATTTGGCACCTATTTTTTTTTTAATAATTAATAATGAGATGCAGAAAAGAAATCATAATGTTTGAGTAGAAGAAAAAACGCAGATTTGTATGACTATTGCTGGTTGCTTATTTTGTATCTGACTTTTTATTAACCCATTGACATGATTTGCAACAACAATCTTTTTATATTACCCTATTTCTGTTGTTCTTTTTTCCTTCCTCTCAGCTTGTTATATTGTTTGATACAGCAAGTGCAACGATATTCCTTTACAAAGAACCGAACCGAAGTTTCCAACCCTCAGAGAGAATATGTGTCCGGACAACTGGTTTACCCACCCAAACAGTCAGAAAATGCTAAAGAAACAGGAAATAATCTCTCTGGGCATATCTATAGGAGGCCTTCACATTCAGGTCCATTGGTTCCTGGTTCAAGCTGGGGAAGGGGCGGAAAGGAAGTTGATGATGGGCCTCCTGTTTCGAACAGAGTGAACCTTTCGAAATTATCTGGGCTAATGGCATCTAGGACTCAGGTCTCTGAAGATCAGGAAGGAAAACCAGTTCACTTGCAATACAGAAAACCAGTTGAAATAAGAAAATCCATGGAGTTAACTAGTGGATCAGAGTTGAGAAGAAGACAAGATCAAAAACGTATTGCAGATCTTAGTCAGATTGAGAATAGAAGGGACCCCGCTGAAAAGTCAACTCCGGTTAGTTTCGTTTCCTAGCTGTTGTTTCCTTCCCTTCTTCATTTCTCGTCTATTCTCTGTGTTGTTAATTCTAACTATTTGGAAGGGTGACTATTCTAAGGTTCCCCTTTAATAATTAGTAACCAATTAAAGTTTACTATTTAGGCACCAATACATATGACATGGTATTTGGAAACATACATAATTTGCAAATTTATAGAAAATTGTGACAAATTAGGGAAGTGGACGAATCAAATACTCTCTTCTATACAATGGACTCCAAACTCGGTATCTTATTGTTGGGAAATATGTATGGTGCTGAAGCATGGTACCATTACCATCACCGTCAGCAGCACAGAAAGCAGAAGTGGAATCATTATAAAATGGATTATGGTGATGATTATGATGCACCACCGCCATCATCATCTTATCCCTTGTCTTACTAGGAAATGCTTCAAGATTATTGTTACTATTGTGCTGCACCTGCACCTTATTATTATTATTATTACTCCCTTGTAAGTGTCATTTGAAGAAAAGGGTCTAGGATTAACTGAAAAAGGAAGCAATTTAATAATCCTACATTTTAGTAAGAAGTAACCGTAGGAGACTGAAATAGCCTCAGACTTTATTGAAAGATTTGAACGGGGACACAATTAATGAAGTTTCAAGAATACAGTAAAATCGCTACAAAAATGTAATTATTTGCTTGATTTCTAAGGTATCATGCCAGCACTTTTTTCTCCTTTCTCTCAATTGTTGCTGAGTATTGATGTGGGACCATATTTCAGGATGCACGTGGATCCAGGGGAAACAAGATATATCTATCGGGTCCGTTAATGCCTTCAAGCAACATGGATCAGATGCTCAAAGAGCACGAGCGAAAGATCCAGGAACTTTCAAGACGTGCAAGAACCGGCAAGTCACGAGCAAGAGGTGAGAAAGTTCGCTTGCAGCGAAAGTAGTCAGATTTCGTAACTAATTCTTAATTTTTCAGTTTCTTTAGTTATTCATGACAACGTTATTAATATCTCAACAATACAGAGCACAAAAATGTGGAGAAGAGAGTGCATTCACTCTCATTATAGCATGTATTATGTAAATTGCCGTCTCTATAAGAAGAATCCTTTTTATTTTTTTTCTTTCTTTGGTTTTTGTTTCTCTTTCCTATATGCATGCATATAGAAGCAATCTAACAAATGTCCTTCAATTATTGTTTTGGTGCCCTATTCATTTTCCTTGCCACTTGAAGTTAGTTTGGTTGGGGTGGGTAAGGATAGGGTGGGAATTGTGTAGCGCGAGCGAGATTCTTTGGTTCGTAGCAACATTAAAGAGGAAAATCTTTTAAACAGTTTCTACCTTCCTTCTAATACATTCTCTGACTCAGACTTGACTGTGGGACAGGATAAGAACCACTTAAAGATGTGGTATCCACTTTGCACTGCAGAATTTATGGTAACTTCCATGGGGTGAATTTGCATTTTGCAGCATTCCTAGGCCAAGCCAAGCACCTTACACCAGGGTCAGAACTCGCAGTCTTGCACACAACAACCCTAATTGAAGCACTCTCTTAGCTTCCAAATTTTCAAGGGTGGATCTGCCTTGAGCCTTGCTCTTCTTGTCGAGATCAAAATGAAATTTGCTGCTGTCTACATGGGAGGGTACCCCCTTCAACCAATTGCGGCTTGTCCACCACAATTGATTGTTTCCTACCATACCACTTCTAAAACTAGAGTTCCAAAACTATAACATCGGTCGACGATTTCCAAGTTCGAACTAGTTCTGGTGCACTGTACCCTTTAGTCCCTACTATGCTGCTTGTCTCAGATGATCAGTGTTCCTTGTAAGGTTTCTTGGCAAGCCCTAAATCCCCCAATCTTGTATTCCCTGATTTTAGGTCTCTTTGCAAGACCTGAACTTCCCAATCCCCATTCAGATACAAAATTCCACAAGCTATGGTTTCTAGAACACTCTTTTCCCAACTCAGGAGCCTGCTCGCGTCAATCCTGTTGTCCAGGCTCCCATTAACTCACAAGTCACAACCTAGTATGAGACATGTTCTTTTTCTTTTACATCATCTTCTTAGTCCAACTAAGTTTCTGTGTTTCATTCTTCCTAGGCTTGAAATGTCTGCCAGAAACTCCAGCTTACTTTGCTGTGAGTCATGATAGACCTGAAATAGTAAATCAAATTGTTCTATTGTTAGATGATGAAACTAAATTAGACTGATGTGAAATATTTTGACCATTATTTAAATAATAAAAAAATAAGGAAACAGAAATAATAACTTTTTTGTCCAACTTATTCAAGTAGCTGACTCTTTGTGGTGTTCACTGGTTCGTAGATTATGATTGTGCTTAGACTCATTCATCAACCTGTTTAGGTTGTTTGTAAGTTGAAATTTTCAGAAAAGAGCAGAGTAAAAATAATTTGTAATGCAAAAATTTAGAATTTAATTGTGTTTTTTGCTTTTCCCCTTCAAACGCCCAATTTACAAACAATTGAATACTCGTAAAGAAATCACTTTCCAATTTTAATTTTATTAAACAATTGAACATATAATTTTGTCGAATGTAGAAGAAACTTTTTTTAACAATTCTTCTAACTATTTTTATTACTGGGGTGACCTACCCCTTCCATTGAAAAACTCGCTCCGCGAGTGCGAGTATGGTTGTGCGGTTCGTGTTGCCATCCCTAGTTAGACACTGATGATTTTTAGTCCATGGGTAAATTGCATTACTCTTTCCCATCATATTGACAATACTTCCTTCATTAGCAAATTTATACACTAATTTTTACAATATAACACTAATCTCTCTTTTAAACTTACATTTATCTCTTTCCTATTAGAAAACCGATGTAAATATGACAAATCAAACTATGTCTTATGATATCACCTAATTTGAGAAAAGATCAAAGTAACATACACTCGTGAAATGATCCTCAAGAAAACTCATCTGCCCTCATATTGAGTTGTGAAAGAACATTGAGACACATCCTCAATGGTGGGATGAACTCCGCCATTTCCAGCAGCAGCTGAATTTATTTTATCAATCAAGCTTATATCCAAACTCTCACCTTCCAGAACTTTCACAACTTCCCTCATACTTGGCCTAACTTGAGGATCATAATGTGTGCACAACAAACCAACATGAAGAACTCTCAACACTTCATCAATGCTACATTCTTCATCATCCCTCATTTTCAATCTTTCATCAATAGCATAACACAACTCTCCTCTCTCCATTAACCTCCAAACCCAACTAACCAATGCTGGTTTGTTCTCTTCTATAGGCCTTCTCCCACACATAACTTCTACAACCAACACGCCGAAGCTGAACACGTCGGTTTGCGTCGAGGCTCTCCCGGTTCTTAGCAGCTCCGGTGCTATGTAGCCGACCGTTCCGATCACACGAGAGGTGGTGTTAGCGATTTGCTCGTGATGGTGCATCCGGGCAACTCCGAAATCCCCCAATCTTGCATTCATATCCTTGTCAAGTAACACATTGCTCGCTTTTATGTCTCTATGCAACACCTTAACCTCCCAACTTTCATGCAAATACAATATCCCCATAGCAACATCCTTCAGCACCTTGATTCTGTTTTTCCAATGGAAAATTGAGTTCTCATCAGAATCAAATATTCTCTTGTCCAAACTTCCATTTTCCATGTAATCATAAATTAGGATCAAGCTTCCTCTCTCTTTCTTGCACCAACCCCTCAAGGGAACTACATTCCTATGCTTCAATCTTCCTAAACTGGAAATCTCAGATAAAAACTCCCTCATACCATATTCTCTGTCATAAGGGATTCTTTTCACTGCTACTTCTACTCCTTGTAGAAGCCCTTTATAAACTTTTCCATTCCCTCCAAACCCAATTACATTCTCTTCTGAAAATCCTTTAGTTGCAGCATAAATGTCTTCATAACCGAAACGGTGTGGCCAATACTCTAATTCCCAGTCTTCAGTATCACCCTCTTCCTCCATTCTTTTGCTCCTTTTTCTTTTGAACAAAATCACAAACACCATAGCTGCACTACCAACAACAATGATAAAAACACCAACAGTGATCCCTGAAACAAATCCTCTTGACCTCAAAACTGGTTCTGTTGGAAGCACAAATGAAGGCAAATTCGCTGTTACCAAAGCATCGCCGATCGAAAAGTTCGAGTTGCTAAAGCTCCATGCCAAGATCTTGTGACTCTCAACAAGTTGTCCAGTTGCCCCACAAAATCCCACAAACATTTCATCCAAAAAAACATCAGAAAGATTCACAACCTCACTAATCAAAGGCCTATCAGGCCTTCTTTTCCCTGCAATAGCCATTGTTACATTAACTCTAGAATCTGAATACTCAATCCACACTTGATAGTTCTCACCATTGTTAAGCTTCAATTCCTTAAACTTTTCACCATGTTTCCCACTAACCCAAAATCCAGCATCATGTGAGGCCAAAGAAGTAAGAGAATTTACATCCAAACCCACATGGTTATCATTGATGTCATTGAATTCTTGGTTCTTGAACA
>JASCZI010000028.1:184467-209008 GCA_036250425.1 Stylosanthes scabra
GACCCCATTTGCGCCTTGAGAAGGTGAGAAGAAGAAGACAAAACCATGGCCAGGGAGAAGGTGCTTGAATGGTGCAATGGAGAAGACGAAGGAGGTTGAGAATGGTAAAGGGGTGGAAGAAAAAGAAGATTTAGTTGGGATCTTGGAAGGGTAGAAAGCACGGCCAATAGAGAAAGAGGAATGGTTGGTGAGGGTGAGAATTGAAGAGTGAGAATCATGACGAATGGTGGCGTTTGCATAGAGATTTATGTTGGTGGAGTTGAAGTTGGTGTTGTAGACAAATTCTGTGGATGAAGAAACTAAGGTTATTGTCAGAAGGGAGAGATATATGAGAAGGGAAGACATTGTTGTTTCAAAAGAGATCATTCAGGAAGATGCTGAAACACTTCAGGTATAACCGGTAATCATCGAACATTTTTTCACTACTATACAATGCTACTACTGCTACTATTATAATAATAATAATAATAATTAATCTGTATATATATATACTTTTTTATTTTAATTTTATGTTGAAATACATTATTTTTAAATTATATATAATTATTTTTATATTATTTTATTTATTATTCTGATATTTATATTTTTTATATTATAAATAAAATATATAAATATAGAGAAAAATATTAATGAGACTCCTGACAATTACATCGAAAGACAACGAGGTCCTGAAAAAAAAAAAAAAAAAACCACCCTTCTCGGCTTTCATTTATGAAATTTCTCGGCCTCTATTTTGTTACATCATGAGGGATCAAATTGTCTCACGAGATAAAAAATTAGGGGCCAAAAAATCTCACAAAAAAAAAATAGAAGTCGAAAAGGGTGTGTTTTTTTAATCAGAAACCTCGTAGTCCCTCGATAATAATTATTAGGAGACGGATTGATTATTCACTCTATTTATAAATATATATCGTGATATATATAGCATTGCCATTCTAGGTAGCGGTAATTGATCTGTGGCTATGATAATTGATAGCCAAAATGGAGAGCCAATAGAAGTTTAACACTTTGCAGTAGTTTACTGAAAGGAAGTGTTATTTGACCCGATAATAATAGCAAATCAAATAAGGTGTCATAAGGAGGGAGAGTAGCTTGATGAATCTTCCTTTGCTTGGAGAATCAATAGTTTATTTAGGCTTTTAAAATTAGGGGTGTGCATGCATTGCATTCGATTAACAAAATTCGCGGTAAAAATTGAATTTGATTCGAAAATTTTGTGGATTGGATTTGGATCTGATCTACTCCACCATCGAATCAGATTTGATATGATCCAAACATTAACAAGTACGGATCTCGAATATCAAGTGGCCATTCACAAATTTGATCCGCAAAATAATAAATAAATAATAAAAATATATATATATTAATATATGTTCTTATGATTTTTATATTATTTTATTTAAATTTTTTTATATTTTTAATTTATGTTATTTGGAGTTTGTTGATTTAATGTTATATAAAAAAAAATAAATTATAAAATAGTCTTGAATTATTATATTTTTATTTTTCTTTATTAAAATTTGTTTTTTTCAGTTTTTAATTTTTTAACAGAAGGATGCGCAATTCAATCTGATCCGATGAGAATTGTGCGGATCATATCGAGATTTTGCTCAAATCCAATCCGATCAAGCCCGCGTATACCCAATTAAAATTCTGAAAAGTATTTGCAGTAATAATAGTCCATCATATTTTTTTTTTGTTGACCAATAGTCCATAGTATTTAATTAGAAGATAATTATATAAGGTTTAAAGCAATTAATAAAAAAATTAATTTTTCTTGTAAATATATAAGAACATTAATTCTAATTTTAAAATATATTTTTAATAAATAAATAAATAATAAATTTTTTCTATAATAAAATAATAATCATTGACATATACTACTACAAATTCTAACACAAAAAATAAAAAATAATTATTTTTACCTATAAAAGTTTAAAATGTTGATAAATCTACACATAAAAAACTAAAATGAACATTATATCCACAAAAGATGGAATAAAAATATTCAAACCCTAAAAAATACATTTAAATTTTTAAATTATCCTCGTCTTCAACACTATTTTTGGTATTATTTTAGTCTCTATGATTTTCGCCAAAAATCAAAATCATTCCTAAGATTTTTTTTATTCAAAATCGTTCTAACATATATTTTTTATTTTAAAATAATTTTTCCAATCACGAATTCTTAAAAAAAAACAAAATTGCCATTGAATTATATTGTTTTGACCATAATTACTTCCCTGTATGATCACTACCAACATGATCAAAGTAACTTTTTTGAAATCCAACGACATTAATTTTAATTGAATCGCAGTTTAGAGTAAATCTTAAATTGGCCCGTAATTTAAATTGTAACTCAAATTAGCCCAAAAATTTTTAAGTTACTCAATTTGACCCCAAAATTTTAAACTGTGTAAGTCACGTTGGCCTTTGGAAAATTTTTCGTTAACGGCGTGTTGACGTGACATGCTGATGTAGACAGCTAATGCCACGTCTCAAAAGAAGATTGGACCACGTGAAATCGAATGACACGTGGCAGTTAGTGACATATGGCATGCCGATGTGGATAAGAGTGCCACATGTCATAACATGATTTGTCCACGTGTCTCGCTATTATTTGCCCTCGTGCCAGTACTATATTAAAATTGTTCTTAACTCAAAAAGGCCCTCGAAATTTTATCTAACTCATTTTAGTCCCTGAAATTTAATGAACCCAAATCAAATTGGCCTCTAAAATATTTTTTTAATTTTTATTTCATAAATATAAAATTATTAATATTCTTTAAACCTATTAATTTTCTATTTACTTTTATACAAGCAAATTCAATAAAAATTAATGTTACATAATAGAAAAGACTAGTTTAATTTAAGAAATTTATAATACAAACAATTATTTTATAAAACAATAACAATATGACTTGATATATTAATTGGACAATTTTTATTGTTTGTTTATTCCAACATTAATAATATAACAATGTATGTGATATACGAAGGCAAGAATTTGATTTTGAGAATGAATTTAAATGAAGAAAAAAATTTATATCTAAATAAAAAATAAATTTAATTTTTCCATTTATTTATTTCATAAGCACATCATTTTTAATAATATTCCTATAAATAGGTTTTTATTAATTAGTTAGTGTTATTATTATTAAGAAATTAAATAAAATTTAAATAAGTTTAAAATTTCTATAAAATATACATACTTTAAACTAAACAAAAATTCATATTTTACTCCATCATATATTTATCTTGTTATAGTAACATAATTATATATTATAAACTTATTATTATTTAAAACTCTTCTATTTTTTCTTTGTTTTTTTCTTCTTTCAAAATCCTTAAAATCAAACTCTTACACATATTCCTTCATAAATTACATATATTATTATATTATTATGGTTGGAATAAGCAATGAAAATTGTGCAATTAATATATAAAGTTATGTTATTATCTTTTTTATAAAATAATTCATTGTATCATTAATTTTTTAAATTAAACTAGTTTTTTCTATTATGTAACAATAATTTTTATTAAATTTGTGTGTATAAAAGTGAATAGAAAATTAATAGGTTTAAAGAATATTAATAATTTTGTATTTATGAAATAAAAATTAAAAAAATCATTTTAGGGGTCAATTTGATTTTGGGTTCATTAAATTTCAGGGGCTAAAATGAGTCGAGTAAACTTTCGGGGACTTTTTGAGTTAAGAACAATAATAATATAGTACTGACACGTGAACAAATAATAGTGTGACACGTGGACAAATCATGTTATGGCACGTGGCACTCTTGTCCATATCAGCATGCCATGTGTCACTCGATTCCATGTGGTCCAATCTCCTTTTGACACGTGGCATTAGCTGTCCACATCAGCATGTCCCGTCAACACGTTGTTAACAGAAAATTGTCCATGGGCCAACGTGAGTTACAGTTTAAAATTTCGGGGGCCAAATTGAATAACTTGGAAATTCAGGGGCTAATTTGAATTGCGATTCAAATTTCGGGAGCCAATTTAAAATTTAACTGCACAATTTAAAATTAATTTTCTATACTTATTCGAAAATTTGTGGTGTTATTGATGGTGATTATAGAAAAGGAATAATGGTTTTAAGATAATATAATTTAGTGTGTTGTTTGGATGAGAGGAAAATGAACCAAAGGAAAATGAGGAGAAAAACCCAAATAGAGTAAAATTACTTTAATACCCTTATCTAATATTAGTTACAAATAAAAATATATTAATGTATTTAATCATATTTTTTATGAAAAAAATAGGAAAACAATTCATTTAGTTTTACTTTCAATATTTTTATATAAAATAACTCTATGCGACATTTATTTTATAAAATTAAGTTTAAGCAGATTATTTATTTTTATACTAAATAGAAGACCATTTTGATATAAAATAGAATTTCGTTTATGTGCTATTCAATATAAAAATGATATCCTATTTAGCATAAAAATAAATAATTTGATTGGACTTAGTTGGACAAAATATTTGTACACTTAGAATTCCTACGTAATATATATTATCTTATTAGTATATAAAATATAATTTAAGTTAAATTTTAATGCATTAACAGGTAAAGAGTTTTACACATAGTTATCCAATCAGATTGAAGCATTTTGAAATAGTGTTTGTTAAAAGTAGGGTCGTCAAACGGACGGGTCTGACCTGTTTAGGCCCGACCCGTTTAAGCCTGGTTTATATACAGGTTAAAATTTTTTAGTCCGGCTTATTTATGGCTAGCCCAATGAATTAAACAGGCTGGCTCGATTAATTAATTAATTATTTTTAAAAAATTAAATGAAAAATTAATTTTTAATTTTTAAAAAATTATTTTTGGACAAAAAATTTTTTTTAAGGAAAAACTTAAACAAACAAAGCTTTTTTAATTGGTTAATCAATTTTTTTTCGAATAAAACAAAAATATAGAAAAAATATTTTTTTAAAAAAATTTAAAAAGTTAAATAAATTAGTCAGCACATTTAGCCTGTGGGCTGCCCGACGAGTTTGATCTATTTTGACGCACTAATTAAAAGTTATTTTCTTTTACTGACGTGGCAACAATGTATTAAATTAAATTCTTTAAAATATTTTTATATATTTTATAAATTATTTGTCGTAAATAAATTTATGCTAATAAATAATTGGTAAAAATTATTTTATTTATATTTAATTATGAATTTATATCTGACTATTGGTTAAAAAAATGACTTACATATGCATATTATTTAATTTATAAAATATTGTATATTAAATTTACTTATGATTACATTTTTATCATGAGATTTATTTTTATTTTATTTTTATTTTTATTTTTAATATGTTGTAGTGTTTTATTTTTTTTGAGATATAAATATATTGCAGTGTTAAACATCACAATTTAAATAGTCATTTGTATATATGCTTGTGCATTTCGGTGTATCTATAATGAGAAAGTCTTGGGAATCAATATTAGGGAGACAATACGGAGACAATATCATTTTTCTTTCATTTCTCTTTCCTCTTTTATCATTCACTATTCCCCTAATTACACTTATTGGCTCTCTATTATCTCCTTACTATTGGCTCCAAGACTTTCTTTTGACAATATACATATAGGTTATTTTGTTAAAATTATAAAGGTTGTATTTTTATAATTTTGAAAACATATATATATAAAGGATAATTGTGGTATTTCACACTTCATCACCTCTTCAATTCAGTTTTCTCGCCTCCATTGCCGAGAAAATATATTGGCTGGGCTCCACCATACTTTTTCCCTTCTCTTCTCTGTTCATGCTAATCCAAACGAAGGAAAATGTGATTTTCTTTTTATTTTCTCCTCCCCCAAGTTCCTTCGTCTTATTTTCTCGCGTTCCAAACAATGTGTAAGAGATAATTTTGTTGTTAAAAGAAATTTATTATCGAAAGGACAATTTTAAAATATAAAATAAACGTAGCTACGATTTTGAACGAAAAAAATTAGAGACGATTTTAATTTTCAGTTAAAATCTTAAGGACCAAAATAGTACTTAATCTTTAAGTTTAATATTTAATTTTAATGGACTGTAATGTTTTATACAGTCGTATAGTTACATTCATTCTTTTAGATGATCAATCACGAGGTAAATGAAAAAAAAAATTATATAAATAAATGTATATATAAAATTTCTTTATGTTTATTAGTGTATTAAAATTAAATTAATAGCATATTTTTGGATCTGTTAAAACAAATCAAATTTTTTTTTTCTAGTTTACAGTAAAATTTGAGTTAAAAAACTTTGATCTTTAAGTTTTTCTTTTTTTTTTAATTAAAAGTGGTATCTTTTGTCAAAATTTTTTAGTTAAAAATTCTATTTTTTTTTATTTTTTTAAATAATTAATTAAATGGACTACTTTGTTTAATTGTTGGACTAACCATAAATGGTCCAAATCTCCGGGTTTTATAGCCCTAACCCTAATGTTAAAGATCTAGAAATAAGTTAATAAACAAATGTTCAAGATGAATAGGTATATTTGATCGAGTTATGATATAGGTATACTAAAATTAGTCACTAACATATAATATATATTAAGTAAAAAATACATGTGTAATCAATTCATTATTAATGTATATTTTATATTTTAATATATATTATATACTGATGACTGATTTTGATAGCCGATTTTAGTGTGCAAATAGAATTTGACTATCCACTTCGATCTACCCCAGTAACCTCATTGTCATTCCTATCTAACACTAACAGGGGTAAAGATGGAAATTTCACATTTCTTATTCTCTTGGACCATATATGTCAAGTAGAGATGGCAATTTCACCCGCATCCGCGGATACCCGCGGATTTTATCCGTGACGGGGGACTTCGTGGATACCCGTTAAGCACCCGCGGGGGTGGGGGCGGGTACCCGTGAATAAATGGGGTCGGGGCGGGGAGTGAGGTACCTGCCCATGGGCACCCGAAATACCCGCTAGATAGGAAATGACCTAAATATCCCTGACTATATATATTAAATTATGGAACCCTAATTTCTCATGATGTATTATTAGCCACACAGCCGATTGAATTGACCGCAAACCGGTGAGTACTGGGGTTGGTTCAGTTGGGAAAACCGCTCGTGAACCACCACTCTTCTTCGTTCTTCGGTTCTTCCCCATCACAACGAGAACCCTAGCCCCCAAATGTGAGAACTGAGAAGCGGCCAGAACCTCAAAGGCTCCAACAACCACCGTTCGTCCTCGCCGGTCACCTCCCTCGCCGTTCTCTGTCGCGGTCAGCCTCGTCCTCGACGTCGCGTCCTCTTCCAACCGCGTCGTGTCCGCGTCTAACCACGCTCCTGTTGCCGCGTTTCTTTGTCACTCTCTTGGTTGGCTCCTTCAACGAGGTATCTTGCAAGCAAGCTCAAACACTTTTCTGGATTTCGTTGGCACGTTGCTGTTCTTGTGTGTGTGTGTGTTAGGGTTTTTTTTTTTTTCCCTGTTAGGGTTTAGGCGTTAGCTACTACTTACTAATCAATGATTATGTATATAATCAGTGCTTACTTGGATGTTAGTTCTTCTTCTCTGTTCTATATGCTTTTGTTGCTGCATTTCTCTTCTTTGTTCTTCAAGGCTTAATAGCTTTTATCTCCTCTGTTAGCTACAAACTAGTTAATACTTACTAAGCTATTTAATTAGTTGTTAGTTCTGATTTCTGAATTTTAATTAGTTATGATTTCTGAATTTTAGCAAATTGATACATAATCCCAAGGTTGTTGAGGAAGGTGAGAGAGATTTATTCTATTGCTGCTGTATGTTGCTGAATGGTGTTAAGTGTTAACATACTAGAAATCCTGTGATTCAGTTACTTCCATATTGTAAGAAGATTTAGGATATTATAATATCAAATTGATTTATTTGTGTGAAACAAAATTATTCTTCATTAACCACACTTCTTCAATCATTTTTCCTTTTTATGGTTAAGAATGTTTTCGGGAGCCTACTGGTTGGTATTGGTGTTTCTTTGGATCTTGGTTTTGGCTTGCTCTGTCCCTCTTTTGTAACAGGGGTGGTCTTTGTATTCCTCTTAAAGTAGTTGTTTGTTGCCTGTTTTGTTTTGCTGGTAGTATTGGTCTTGTTATTTGCTGTTGCTTTGTCCTTGTAACTCTCCCTCGCCTCCATGTTTTGGTCTTTGTGAGTTGTGCTTTATCAAAAACAAAAAATAATAAGGTTAAGCATGCTGATGTGTGTATTTGATGACAATTTTTAATGTTGCCTTTTAATATTTGACTTTATTTGTGGTCACAGCCTCCAGCCATCCACCCTCGCCGTCGTTGCTGGTGGTTCGCTGCTGCCGCTCGCCTTGGTAATTCAAACATATTATTCCATCCTCAACAATGGCTCTGAACAAGGCCTCCGAAGTGGTGCGTACACACGAAGGCGTTCGGAGCTCTCAATCTGAAGATTCGGAGTTGGAATCATTGGAATCTGAACTGAAGCAAATGGCTCACAAAATTCTTGAATACCGATCAACATTACCAGATCAGCTCAAATCCACTCTCCTCTCTATTCTTGACGCTCAGAGACCCCTTATTCCACATGCTGCCTACCATGCTTCAACCCCTCAAGGTCACTTTCTACGCTTTTTGTTTCTTCTTCTTCTTCTCATTTTTTCTTTCGGATACAAAAAAAAAAAATGAAGGAAATTGAGATTGTTTAGAAGTGAAAATTGTTTGTGTTTATCTTTGATTCTGCTCTCTAGGGTTTTTGTTTGGGGCTTTTCTTTCTTTCTTTTGGAATTATTGGATTCGTTATTGACTATTGAGTACCAAAAGTTGAGAACTTGTTCAAAGTGTTTTTTGAATAATATTCTGCATTTTTGTCAGCATTAGCAAGCATGTTCTAAGGGCTGATATCAAATTTTATGATGCTTTCGCTACAAAAAGTTTGAGAGATGAAATATATTAACAAAAATTAACCTTCAGGCATCATTGGTTACCATGCTCATGATTGAAACTTGTGTCAAAATCCAGGGCTTTTTGAATTTGTCATGTAATAGGTCAGTGCATTTGAGTGGTGTCATGTAGGTAGAAATTAGTAATATTGTTTTTGCTATATGTAGAAAGTTGGTTGATGATAATTTGTAAAATCATATCATGCAAAGCCTCTTTTGTATTCCATGGATGGTTATTTTCATTTAAATCATTCCTCCTACATTTATGTTTTGGAGCTAAATGCTTAGGATAGGTAGTAGTATCAAAGATTTATACTATTCTGTGGTATATGACAAGTTGAGCTGAACCATATTGTACAGGTGCATTGGACCAAAACATTTATGTGAGCGAAGGTTCACTTGCACCGAAAGATCCAGAGACAGCCAAGAAAGTAAAATTGCTGAATGAGAAGATCACACACAATTGTTCTACCATGCCAGTCGTCCTGAATCGGATGAAATATTGCATTGCAAGAATCGAGAAGTTAGATTCATACAATGCTGGAGTTATACATCCAGCCTTCAAAAGGAAGAAGACTGGTTAAGTTATTTACCTGAACATTTGAGAATGCAGGTAATCCAGAGCACTAACCATTTTGGGATTTTAGTTATTTTACACAATGAAGCCGCACACACATTCATGTGTTCGTATATTGTAAGTATGAAGTGAGGCGTCGTTTAAGATGTTTGTCATTGTCTGGCCATTTGTGACTATTTCAAGATGCAGTATCCTCTGCATACAGTACAAACAGGGAGTGTAAGTGTAATATGGTGAAGAGAGAGATTGGATGTCATATAATCCGTATTCTGCCTTCTCCCATATTTGTGTTTGGTTGATGATTAATGTATGTAAGCTTCCTTTTTCTTTTCCCATTTTTTTGGGGCGTTGTTGGTTTGAAATTGTGACTGGTTGATCATTACTTGCATTCAAGCCATTTCATTTGTTGAACTTGATCTTTTGCCCTGTAGTAGACTTATTCATTAGGGGATTTAACTTCACACATTTAGCTCCCATGGTAGGGAGATTATTACCAAGTAATCACAATTTATTTGTTTTTCATTTTAGTAATTGGTGGTTATTTGGTTTGATCAAGGATGTAATGAAAAGAGATTATACACAATGAAGCATTTTTAGCAACCAAGTCCAACCAAGCTCCAAACACGTGTTTCACGTATTTTCTGCAGCTGCTTCTTCTTCCTCATTCTGCAGCTTCTTTCCATTCTTCTTCTTTCTCCTCCTCTTCTCATCATTCTTCTTCTTCTTCTCTGTCAACTTCTCATGCTTCTTCCGATGACGATGACGGCGACGGCAGCGGGGGCAACAATAAGAAGGAGGAGGAGGAGAAGGACAATGAAGACGACACAATAGATAAGAAGAAGACAGCAACGGCGATGATGATAATAGCAACGACAAAATAGGAGGAGGAAGAGGAGGAAGAAGAGGAGTAGCAGCAGTAGCAGGAAGATGAAATACATTTGAGTATATTGGAAGAGGAGGAGGAAGATTTTGGGGAGGAGGAGGAGGAAGATTTTGGGGAGAGTGTCGGCCGTCGCGTGTAATGGGTGAATGCTTGGATGTGTAGCATTAATGTAGATATAAAGCAGGGAACGTAATGAATAATATAAAAGGAAGAAGAAATGTATTAGTGCACAGAAGAAATGCTCATCAATATCTTACAACTATTTTATTGTAGAAGATTTTCAACAACAATAATTCTACGTGAACAAGTGGTTTTGGACAACCAAGTACAACCAAGTGATTTATTTGTATGCTAAATAGAATATTATTTGGGTGTGAAATAGAATTTTATTTATGTGTACTTTTTTATACTATTTTACACCCAAATAATCTTTTATTTAGCATACAAATAAATCACTTGGTTGCATTTGGTTGGCCAAAATCACTTGTTCAAATAGCATTACCCTTTAAACAAATTGAAATTTGCACAAAAAAGAATATATAAGATGAATCAGATAGTAGTTAGTTGTTCATGAGTTGAGAAAATTTTGATTTGGTAAGATGAATATACGACTTACACTATCAAATTTAATTTGGTTCCTTTTGCGTCAAAAAAACAGTTTAATCTCGCTATTAAATTTCGATATTGAGAAAAAGCCTAAAAAGTAAATTCACAAAGAAAAATTTATTTGAATTCTTAATACAGGAAAATTTGTTTTGAGAAAATTACTCTAAAAGGTGTTTAGGAGGAGTTATTATTAAGAAAAAAAAACTATTCTTTAAGAAAGATTAATTTATATAATATTTAAGAAGAATGATATTTTTTAAGATGGGCAAAAGTATTTTTTTTTCATTGAATACCTCACTAAACTCAGCTTATGAGTTTGTAAGTCAAATTTAAACTTGAATTTAGAACTCATATATTAAATTAACCGAATTTGACCATGCATTAAGTTTATTTTTATATTAGGATTTAGGCTTTAGATTCTAACATTCGGTTTAGGGTTTGACTTTCGGTAAATTCATGTACTTTTATGTTATAATAATAATAGAATAATTTTACACAAATGTGCAAGTTATATATATAATTTTTTAGTAAAAAAACATTTTTAATAATTAGTTCTTTTTAATGGTCTTATAGAATAAATTTTCCACACAATAAATAAATAAACAAGTAGGAAGGAAAGTTAAACAGAATAAAAAGAAATATACCACCGATGATAACACTATTGCCAGATATCACATTTCTATTGATGAGTCAATTTGAAACCATTCTTAGCCCTGATTACCCGTGCCAACATAGAACTTCCCTGATTATTTATCTACTAGAAGGATCAAGACAAGGATGGTGAATCATGCTAATGTCTTAGGTTGTAGAAAACTAGAACTATAGGGTGGTGGGACATGGTGGTGGAACCGTGCATGGAAGTGGTATCCAAGAACACAGTCGCTTCAAATGATAGTTACCTATAAAGCAATACATTCCCATAGGGGAATTACTGTATGCCATATGCAAAATATTCTATGTAAAAAATACATATACGAGTATATAACGTTGCGTTACCCAATCAATTAATCATTGAGTTCATATAACTATGCTTGAAAAAAACATATCTGAATCCCTGTGCATAGCAAGTAACGTCTCTCTCAAAGACTTGATTATTTTCGTCCAAAATCTTGACTCTTTGGCCCCCTATATCTCCATGACATGATCGGTGTTAAACGTGGCAATGTACTCTATGTTAGTACATAGTTAACAATATTTAAAGTTCGCACCCAACCCGGCCCTTTACAAAATACAATATAAACCACGAGGCCCTTGTTAAAAAAAATACCCATCCCTACCCTTGATTTTTATAAACGTTTGACAACTTAACCCTTCCATTAATATTGGATTAACGGAGCATACACGTGGCACGTTAAGTGATGATTTATCCGTTAAGTGACATGTTGGATAGACTATCCTGCCCTGATAATTTTTTGAAAAATGATCTTCATCTTCTTCCTTCCACCCGGCTCCTGATAATTTCCTCATCTTCTTCCTTTTCTGAAGCCCCTGATAATTTTTTCATCTTCTTCCTTCCACCCAACTCCTGATAATTTTTTTAACATTGATCTTCATCTTTTTTCCTCCATTAATGAACCATAATTACTTCAAGTCCCTTTTTTTTTTCTCTAGAGAATAGTTTATTTTTTTCCATTTCTTCGTCTCTTCCATTTGTTCATCTTCTTCCACCTTATCCCCTCTTTTTCATTTTTGTTCATCACCATCACTTCCATTTTTGGTCAAACTTCATCAATAAATTTTAGAATGAAAATGATTTCATTTTTGTTCATCACTACCACTTCCATTTTTGGTCAAGCTTCGTCAATGAATTTTTGAATGAAAAGGATTAGAGTTTGACATAATTGCATAAAAGAATAGAGGTTTGTGTAAGAAAGAGGAAGATGAAATTTGTTTTTATTAGGGGCCGGGTTGAGTCCGTTTGTACATGTTGTCACTTAACATCCACGTCACCACCGTTTACATGCCACGTGTGCTAACTTCGTTAACTTTTGAACCATGTCATTGACAGAATGGCTAATTTGGTAAACGGAAATTAACTCTACGGACTGGATTGAGGGTCTTTTTTTATTAGGGAACTCTTTGATTTTTAACGTCATTGTAAGGGCCTCGTTGGTATTTTAGTCCAATATTTAAAAGTCCATTTGCGATCATTTTTAGTTTTATTTGAACATAGCCAATGCTAATGAGTCATATCTAAATTTATCCACTATTAGTCAGGGGTTTATAAAAGTTAAATTAAATATAATTCATATTAAATATTAATAATGTAATGCGGGGATAGCTCAGTTGGGAGAGGTCAGACTGAAGATCTGAAGGTCGCGTGTTCGTTCCACGCTCACCGCATTTTTTGGTTTTTTGGTTTATTTTTATTCACCATCAATTTCTCATTAGGCTACAATCCACTTTAACTTTGAATTTCAAGGTTGGTGTTGCTAAAATGCATACTATGAAATTTACGAATCAAATAATGAGTGCTATATATTATTCGTAACCTACATAATTGGCAAGTTCATTTTTTGAATGGCTGGTTTGTTTAACTCATTCAAACCTTAAGGATGATGCAGATTGTACGGTTTTCATGCTGTTTGTATTCTTAGAATCTTAGTCATTGTTCTGCACATTGATGCATCACAAAATCCCTTCGCAGTCATGCTTTGCACAGGAGATACCTTGAATTCTTCAAACCTAATTACAAACTATATTTTCAAATTGGCCTTGTGGTTGAGAAAACTTGCAAAAATGCAAAACCATAATAGACTTTCTTCTACTTAAGAAGTAAAAACATTTTCAACTACAACTTTCAATTTTCAAATATAACAATGGTATTGTTTACAGAAAATTAACTTCCATCTTCACCTGATCATATCTAAACTGAACAAAATTTAACATAGGAATCGTTTATCAACAAAATCATCCGCAGATTCATGCAATGCTTGGTGATTTCCGTATGTACCTTATATTATCTCAATTTTGTGAGTTTACACCTTATATCATGTGATCAAAGTCATGGTAACTATGCCCATGGGAGTGTACCCGGAAAAGGTGTTGGTCCACAATATCTGAACAAAGCTTCAATTTCAGGGCACCCATTGGGATAAGGAATCGACCGGTGAAAAGGATCGCGCTTTAGTTTCTTATGATAAAGGGAACCTTTACACCCATATGGATCTCTGAGGAATTGGGTCCTCACTAGTTCCTCTCCTTTTAGAGCAGCTGCCTTTGAATTTGATGTAGCAGGGGTGCCAGCATAGAAGAACCTCGATTCTGGAAAACCGATTGCAGATCGATGTATATGTGCGAACCTCTCTTCCTTGAAATCGTAACCTACAACCTGATTCCCAAATGAATTAAATCAGATTGAAACTCATGATGCAGATCACAGAGAAAGGCAAAACATGAAGTAATATCCAAGATTTCACATGTGAGAAAGACTTTGTATTGAATGCCGAACATGCAGTGTTCTATACTCCTCTTTAATGACACTACAAACCTCATAGGCAACCAAAAGTGTGATGAATAAGGAACACAATTAAATGCAACAAGAAAAGCTAATTATTTTTTGTCACAGAAATCATAACTGCATATAACATACGATGCAACACATGAATACAATGTGGGGAAAATTCTCAAGTAGCTGGAACAAAATTAACTTTACACGATATGACGAAAAGCAAAAATGTGTGATACAAAACTCTTCTTTCAGCAAATTTTTAAAAGGTAATATTTTGTACAAGCACGAACTTGGTTATAAGGCAGGACCATCGAGGATGAATCCAATACCCAATACAGATTACAAGTTTTCACCAATTAATTCAGACACTTCTTACTTCTTAGCAGCCAACAAAATATCACAAAGCGTCATTCAAATATCCATGCAAATGGCTAAAGACTTTTATAGAATCCTTTTCATTTACTTTCGCCACTCCATATGAAACACTAACATTCCATTTATTTAAACAAAATGGAACAGAATGCTTCACAATGCACATTGATAACGCTTACTTACGGTTATATTTTGGGGATAGGCGCCTGTAAGCTCTCGGAACCGACACACACTAAAGAGAAGATTTTCAAAGCTGTCCCGTGCATGTTCCTCTGTAAGTGCTCTTGATTTCACATTTTCTTCTTTACCTTCACACACAACCAAAAAAATGAGAAAATTTCCGATAAAAGGAATTTCTTAGGTGGGTATCAGCAGATATACAAAGTTAGAAACCTTCATGCCGCCATCATTATCAGCAACAGCCTAATTCCCTGAGGGAACACATAAATAATGCAAAGGAAATCCATCAAACTAAGGTTACAAAGTTATAGGAAAAAATTGAGCAGCTAAGAAAACAGAATGTATAGAACAATTCACAAAGAAAACAATTGTAAGCAATTTTATTAGAATAATTAAATATGAAGGCAGCTCAATGAAGATGGCAAGATTACTATTATTACAGGCCTCTGTGATGGCACATTAAATCTATACCATAAACTAAGTTATTCTTAACTGATGAAACTAAGGTCCATGTATCTCTTCCGGAAGTATAAACCCAAGGCAAAGAAAACACGGTTCTTACAGAAGAAAGTAGTGGATTTGTGAATGCTTTCCTTACTTTTGCTATTTTAAAGAAACATGCTCTGATTCATATTGGTAAAAAATAACACATATTGGACTCAAACAGAAACAACTGATTTAAGACGGTGGATTAAATTTAAAACCAAAGTTAGAAACTGAGATTAATTTCTCTGAACTCAACAGCGTTTCTAGTTTGCATGCTTCATATATGCACTAATCTTATTTATGCATGGATGGATGATTTGCATTATATCAAAAGTGTTGTATAACATGAAATATGAAACTTAAAAATCCACTAAAAGAATACAAATGATATTCCAACTACAAAATTAGAAATTTGCAAAAGACAATGGAAACAACAATTCAATTACTGATCCACATTTCTCAAATGAGTTGCAGTAGTGCAACTATATAACAGCTCAATTCACTAGCTAATCTACCATGTTTTCAATTTAGTAAACTGCAAATTTGATAGATAAATAATAGTGTAACCACTCAATCTCATGCCTAGTTCCTTTCGCCATATGCACGTGTATGTAATTTGTTTCTAAATCAGAAACTTCCTTTGAACATTGAAGGCTATATATCTTATGTGCATGTCATCTCAATAAGCACAAGACGTTTCTCGCTCTCTCTCCCCCTAACCTGTTTGGTAACTGTGACAACTCACAAACTTCTAAGACAACAGGACAATAGAAATGGAGAAAATATGATACCACTTAACATGGCTCAGGTTAGACTTGATAGATTTGAGCTTCGCTCATCGTTGACAAATGAGCCTAATTTTAAAGCTCACCTCACAAGTTAGGTGGATTTCATAACCTTACCTATAGATCAAGCTTCTTATTTATAAGACTATAACCTATTCAAAATTTAATGTATAGACAAATGTCATGCACATATATAGATTTGAATAGACATTCAAATTAGTTCTTAAGGAATTTAAAATCGGACATTATTTTCTTAATAAATTTTTATTCTCTAAAAGTGACGAATATACCAATTTATCCAACAGAAAAAATTCTAGAGAACTTCTAAAGAATAAAAATTTGTTTTAGACCAAAATGTACGATTTCAAATTCTTTAGGATCGAATTTGGGTATCTATTAATAGATTTCTATCAACAATTCCTCTATTTCTATGATAATACGGTCTTCAAACCAAACCAGAAAACAATTTTTGTTTCCTTTGTTGTGACTCAAATTTTCAGTGCTAGACTTCATTATTTCTATGCTTGGCGCATGAGCCTAGTATAAAAATATATGGATGCATGGATGCATGGATGTGTGTACACCTAGATTAAAGCGGGAAGGCTGGTAAAATGGTAAAGTAATGCTTTAATAACTATGCTTTGTAACTTTTATTCCCACACTATCTTGATTTTCATGATTTATTATTTTACCAATCTTCTCAGTTCTCACCTCAACCAATTTCAACTACTATGATGCCAAAAACAGTTACTGAAAATAAATTAAAAGAAAAAAAAAATAAAAGACTCACCGAACCATCCCTTGTAATCTGCAACAGCCCAGTAACTCTGCGCCTCGCTGCGAGGGCCAGCGTCTTTCCTGGTCTCTCCTCCGCTGAACAAAAGCAGAGCATTCTCATCTCTTGCAGCAATCTCAACCCCTTCTTCAATATGCGTCACGAAAGTCGCAGCCTGACCAGGATTCTTCTGATACGACTCCAAGAACCAAGAATCTTCCTTCTCAATCTTCCCACAGCTACTACTCGTATAAATTGAATGCCCCGCAACCATCACAAGGTTCTTCAGGTTCGGGAAAGGGTAGTCCTCCGAAGCAGAATCGAATTTACCATAATAGCCCCCACTCTGCGTCTTGTGCTGGGTCCCGTAGAAGGAGAGGAAGTAGATTACCGTTACGCCAAATGAGAAAGCTATGAAAATAAGCATGAGAGGGTGGAGTTTGTTGGAGTAGTGGTTGAAACGGTTATAAAATGATTTGATCATTCTGAGAGGGCGAAACGACGTGGAGTTCCTGGGTTTACGAGGTCGTTTTGGTGACGTGGCGGTTCCTGATTCTAAGTCGAAAGGGTAGAAGGACTTTTGGGGTTGGGATCCGAATTGGTGGTAATTGTTCATTGTGGTGTGGAGTGAGAGTACTGCAACGGAATCATTGGATTGAAGTAGTTGTGATTTGCATAAGTTGAATTACATTATTGTAATCACTCTCGGAGAAGAGCAGTGCAGTGCAGGGGGAGTGAGAATGAGATGCAGGAGATCCAGATTCGAAGGATCTGTTTGTTCTTCTTGTAAGTTGTAAGGTCGTCGAATGTTTAATTAGCACTAATTAGATCATCTAAAAGATTGGAGTCGCATCAGAACCGGCTGAACCGGTTTGGACCGTCCAGTTCAAGTATAAACCGGTAACTCGAAAAAATAAAACTCAAAACCCCCAGCGCCTCACTCAGTCACCACTCACCATAGCACCTCAGACGGTCAGACCTCACCTCACATCAGGCCACCGCCGGTTCCTCACTCCCGTCGGCTCCGTTCCGCCTCTGCGTTCCTGTGCCGCCTCCTTTCTCTTTTCCGCGGCGTCGCGCCACTTGCATCGTCGTCCGCGTGCTGCCACGGCCTTTCCCTTTCCCGCGCCGTCGTGCCACTTGCTGCGTCGTCCCCGTGCTGCCACCGTCTTTATCTTCCCAGTGCCGTCGAGCCTGTGGCTGCGGGACGCCGTGCTGCCGCCGCTCGCCTCTGCCTTCGTAGCTTCCTCGCCGTGCCGCTGCCTTGACTGGTACTGGATTCTTCCTCGCCTGGCCAGTTTTTTTTCTTCAAATTATTTCTTTTTTATTTTGTGACTGGTAGTCTGGTACCGGATTCTTGCTGTAATTTTACATTGTGACTTATTAATTTTTGTATTAATTCCTTGTTGCTTTGTGAGTTGATGTTGGTAGTTCCTTCTCTGCATTTTCAGAGTTAAGTTCAGACTTCAGAGCTGTGACTTCTTGTTTGTTATTGTTATGTTATTTGCTGGTTTATATTTTATAATTTTTACTTCTTGTTTGTTAATTTTGTGATAATATGTGCTGTATGTTGGTAATTCTGTTGGACTCTTATTATATCAGAAATGTAGACCTATGGTTGTATTTTAGGATTAGTTATTTTTACGAATTAAGACTTTTATGATGGTAAAAAAGACATTTATTTTAAGTTTTAATGTTAAGTTGTTTCATTTTTTATTTATTTGAGACCAGTTCAACGGTTCAAGTAATCCAATAGTTGAATTTATAATCCAATGATCCACTAGGTTGACCGGATCGGTTCTTACAACTATGCTCTATTCAACTTGCAAAAATTGTAATTTGTTGCTCTGCCTCTAGCGTTCTACACCCATGCCTCCCACCATCTCCATCACTGCGGCGCTGCTCCGCCTCTGCCTATGTTTCTCAGTCGCTGCTCTGCCCTCTCGTGGTGGTAAGCAACTTGTGAAAACCCCAACTCGTGCCATATTTCCGCTCAACAGTAATTCCCTTTCTTATGCATGTTCCACACTATTACACCATTACCTTGAATTACACGTGTTTGATGAATTGCCTGACCCACTTCATGTGTAAAATTATTAGCTCTAATTAATTCTCAATGGATATTTATTCAATAACCATTACCAACTTGCCATTTAATTCCTTTGAAATTATAGAACCAGAGTATTTGAGACTAAAGAGTGATCTTTAGCTAGGGAACAAATAGTCTTTCTCTCTCTAAGGTTTGGTCTTTTAGGTTAATGGCGGATTGGAAAAAAAATTATACTTGCGTAAAAGTTAATTTCTTTTTCTTGCTTTAAAAGTATAAATTTTGTTGTTGTTCTATTTTGTGCTTTAAAAGTTCTTTTCTTTTACTTTCTTTAAAAGTATAAAATATATTATACATTATTAGTGTATTACTGCATCTCTGCAAAAATATTTGTCCCCTAAGAACCTGGATTGTTGATTTATGATTTCAATTTTGAATTTGTTGTATGTGATCTATTATTATTGCTATATTTAACTATATCCTAGTTCAATTTATGACTAAGCTTTAGATAAACAGATTAAATTCAACTGAACCATGGTTGGGACCAACCTAGAGACCAACAAAGTGGATGGTTCTGCAACTACCGATGGCCAGCATAGCTACTTGCGGCATGTGATTGGTCAGTCATGCACAATCACCTAAAAAATTCTGTCATTGATAGTGTCAATCTGAATTTAAATTTAAAGTTTGCTTTGTAGCCTTCATTTTAAGCTGGTTTATCTGTTGTTAATAAATTTAATTGGTGTTGCAGCCTCCTGAAAATGGTGACTGAATTGGTGTATTCTTTGTTACAGATTCTATTATGAGTGAAACGACATCATCTTTTGCAACAACTTTAATACAGGGTTCACTTCAGGAAGCAGGAGAAAGGAGGAACAATGATCTGGAAATGAGCCTTGCTCATGAACCTATGGGTAATTTCGGATTTTGAATTTAATTTGAATCCTGAATTCCCCCATTTTATTAGTAGTTTTGATGATATAAGTACTGTTGAGTGGTAGTTAAGGCAAGAAAATAAGTTTTACATTACAAAGATGAGAATGTTTTGTTGAATGAGTGGGCACAATAGATAAGGTAGGATGAATGAATGCATTAGATAAGAAGTTCGGTCAGAGCCTGTTGTACAAAATATGGTAGAAAACCACCTTAGATGTTTTGGACATATGTGGAGAAGGCTTATAGAAGCCCCATTAAATAGATTAGCATAGTGCCAGGGCATGGCACGTGAAAGTGTTGGTTATCAAAAGATGATTGACCTCACTTTCTTTTGCTGCTAGTATCAGGCACAAGAGAATCTGCTGTTCGAAAAAGCTGTGCTGCTTCTGCCATGGAATGGAGCATTGAACTTGAGAAGGGCCTCCGTTCTAGTAAGCCAGGTTCCATGGAACTTTCTTTCTTCTATATTTTCATTTATCCTACCTTTTTTGTCCTTCTTTACTAAATTGAATCCTTCATCAGGTGCACCTGCTCAAGCCATATTGCAACTAGGTCCTCACCTTGAGCAGTGGAGTAGAGAGCTTGAATCAGACGAATCTGGTATTGCTCCCAATGCTGTATCTGGTGTAGTGCCAGGTGAAGTTAGGCTATTTGCCAATGCCATCCTCTTGCGTCTTGCTGAAGCCTTTAGGGGAGGTGATAAGGAAATCAAGGTTTCCGTGGTCAAGGCTTTTTTGACTGAAAGAAAGCACCAAGCTGGTCAGAAGCACAGGAAGTGTAAGGGGTTGCTGTCAAAGGAAAGAGTAGCTAATCCCTTGGAGTTGTTGAAGCGAGTGAGATATGTTTTTCAGAATGGAGATTCAGAGTCCAAGGAACTTGCTTTAATTCTGTTGGGTTGCTGGGCTGAATTCGCCCATTACAATGCTCAAATACGATACTTGATACTTTCCAGCCTTGTTTCTCCTGATGCTTGTGTGGTAAAGGAAACCTTTTGGCGTCGATTATGTTTCATTTATCTATTTTTGTCAATGTGCCACTTGAATACAGAGTACCTGTTCATGTTTTCTTCTAATTTCTCAAAAACTCTGTTTTGCAATTGTATGGAAAGTGAGAAATCACAATCTAATTTGATTGGCAAGACTATCCACACATGGATTGGAAATCCAAACTTCATAGTTTTTGTTGTCCTTTATCTTTTTTATGTGTCAAAGTTGATTTCCTTCGGGCATTCTCCTGATTTTCTGTGCCTTCTGCCTTGTTTAAACAAGTTTCCTTAAGGATACTTTTCATATGTTTTAATTGGTTTATTATCTACATCAAAATATATGT
Organism: Stylosanthes scabra; assembly: GCA_036250425.1. NCBI lineage: Eukaryota > Viridiplantae > Streptophyta > Magnoliopsida > Fabales > Fabaceae > Stylosanthes > Stylosanthes scabra. The sequence goes on from JASCZI010000028.1 coordinate 205,817, forward strand.
GTGACATATCTGATATATATTTTAATTTATTATGTAACAGGCAAAAGCAGCATGTTTTGCTGCTGGATGCTTTTCTGAGATATCAGATGATTTCGCTTTAATTACAATGCACATGGTGTACAATATGATGAGTTTATCTACAGTATCTCTGCTGGTGAAGTTGGCTGCAGCACAAGTTGTTCCAAAACTCCGGTCTACATTTGAAAATATATACAAAGCATACCAGGTTTGTTGTTGTTATTATTATTATTATTGTTCTCTAACATCTAATATACTTCTATGTATTAAAAACTATGCATTTTTTCTTACATGAGCTTTATTTTGTCACACTTCATCCTTTTATTTTCTTTGTTTTCTTCCTGGGATTGAATTATCATATGCTTAGGTTTCATACCTTATGATTGGTTTAATGCAGGCAGGTGTAGGGTTTGTATCAAATATTTTTGATGAAGATGTTTTGGTAGCTATGCTATCCTCACTTACCGAACTTTGTTCCCTTTCTTCACTTCTTGCTGAAATTCAGGTATGCATTTACATGATTTATGTAAACTTATACTGTCTTACATGCATTGCATATCCAATTAACTGCTACTAACTAATTGAAATTTCTTAGCATTTGGTATTATTATAGGATTACATATAAAAGAAAGTGTTATTCTGTAAGAAATTTATTGGGTTATAATGTGCTGAATTCTGCTCTATAATTTAGAGCTTCTAGCTGGTTACTGGTTAGGCAACGTGGAAGTTCCCAGATTTCACATTGACTCAAGCATTCCTATCTTTTCCTTTAACTGGAAAAACTTTTAAAATAATGATAAATAAATATATAAATGAACAAAATGCTGGTTAAAGGTATCTATCATCCACTTTGATGTATATTATATCTGTTAACTAGTTGTCTAGTTGCTGGAGTTTTGCTTGAAAAATGCCAGTAAGCAGGTTCATGCTTGATGCTTGGGATTAGATTACAAAACCCCACATAGTTAGATTGTGCCTGTTTATCATAAATTACTATACCTAATTCAGTATCCTATATCTGATTCAGTGGTTTCTTGATCTAACATTGTTTTTCAAGGATTCGCTTCCAGGTGAACTTTCTTATTTCATTTCTGAAGCGGGAAACGACTTTACGTGTGCAAGAAGCAATATTAAGATGTCTCCGATTTCTACTCCAGAAAGGACTCTGCCAATATCCAGCTGAGCATTTGTCTTCAATTGCACAGCAGTATAACCATAACTTCACCTTCAACTAGCCAATTTTGACAAGGGTTTAATCATTTTAGTTAATACTAATCATATTGGAAATATCAACACAGTTCATGTTGTCATGAAATCGCTTATTCCAAAAGTTTAAGCTGATAGGTAGAGGTTCATAAATAGTAATACTTCTAACAAGTCTCCTCACAAAATGTCTCTTAGGCTCAGAGGGTGAATCTTGCATAGGCTTTTGTTTCTTTTTATTTGCCTAAGAACTTTTTCTTTTGGAGAATTGGCAAAAAAGCATGAGATTTATGTCATAAAAATTCTCCTATTCTGTCATGTATTCCAAAAGTTTTGAACTTATAGGTAAAGGTAGGTGAATAATTATATATCTAATATATTTTTTTTTATGGAATTTAATTTTTGAATAGTAGAAGTGAGTGATCGAAGAGCGGAGAGTTTTTACTTAAACACATGATATTTTTTTTTTCTCTTTTAAATGTGGTTTTTTCTATTATAAAATGAATGATATTTACTCATTTCAGATTAGTCTGTTAATGCAGGTGGATCATGTAATCCATCTCCCAAATTTCAATTGACTTGATACCAACTTTACAACATTCACCATTTTTTAGTGCGATCACTAAATGTTATTGACCAAAATATCGAGCATGTTAAATTTCCAAGAAAAATAGCAGTCATTGACAATCGAATTACAGAAAGATGGTAAATTATTAATAAACTAGGGTGCAGCGCACGGGAATGCTGATGGCTAAGTAGACTCTTATAATTGAATTACTAATATATATAACTAAAGATACTTGCGGAAAAAATTTAGGATAAAATTCATTAGCGTATAAAATGAACTGACTAACAATTTAGGATAAAATTCATTAGCGTATAAAATGAACTACTTGTTAGTCCTAGGTTAGGGCATATTTACTTTTTATTAGAGAAAGCAAAAAACCCATAAAAATTGCATTGCAGGTGGCCCGCTAAAGACGATGAAGGTGTTTTATTGTTTTTTAGTGTACTCAGCAAAAAGTATATGATTTTAGGATGACTTGACATATAATGGGCCTTGATCTTTTATTGGATGTGTTTTCTTAAATGATTTCATTTTACATAGAGTTGTTTTGACTTTGTACCTAAAACAAAAATTAAAAAGAAACAGATATGTTGAGTTAGAATAAATTAGAATTCATATGCAGTATATCCATATTAAACTAGCCGCCAAGACTCTTGTTTGTTTCTTACTTTGGTCTACGGCTCTCCACATCCTGGTCCAAGGTCAGATTTGTGGAATGGCTTAAAAGAACTAGCATCTCAAATTACTGGTGAATGGTGTGTAGGTGGTGATTTTAATTGTGTTCTTTTTTTGACTGATGCTGGAGGTTCTTCCCAATTATCTAGAGATTCTCACCGTTTTGTAAACTGTCTTCAATTCTGTCGTTTGCAAGACTTGGGATTTCAGGAGCAACCTTTTACTTGGTAGCGTGAAAGCACTCGTAGAAGATTGGATCCTTTTGTGGCAAATGATGCCTGGTCACAGAAGTTCAGCCTTGCTGTTGTGAAGCACCTCCCTAAGCTGAAATCTGATCATGTTCCTCTCCTTTTGAACTTTGATCAGAATTCTGGTTTGGGACATAATAACAGACCTTTTCGATTTTTGGCAGCATGGTTAACCCATCATGACTTTTAGAATTTGTTAACAAATTCTTGGCATCAAAGTGATCATTTGACTCTTAATATTTCAAACTTCACAGAAGCTGCAAAAGTTTGGAATAGGGAAGTCTTTGGGGATATTAGGAGAAGAAAATCTCGTTTGCTTGCGCGCCTTAATGGGATTTCTGAGGCTTTAAGCTTTCATTCCAATTCGTTTCTGAATGAATTACAAGCTACTCTATGGAAAGAATTGGAAGCATTACTAATACAGGAAGAGATCTACTGGAAGCAATGCTCTAGATGTAAGTGGATCAATTTTGGTGACCG
>JASCZI010000029.1:4903-33885 GCA_036250425.1 Stylosanthes scabra
CATCATAGTCATGATAATAGCAAGAATAATGGTCATCTAATATTTACTCGGGTTCATGTCTTCAGCAAATTCTGGTGCCTTCAAGGCCTCTACATCCAAAACACGCATGAAGGATGGTTCTTGAAAAGGCAGTTCATTAGCAAGAGCATTTGCAACATCCTCCACATCTGACTCCATATCATGTTCCAGTACGTCTTCTTCATTTGCATCATCTATTTCATAGTTGCCTTCAAATTCTTCTTCATTGTCGCTGTAATAACCTTCAAATGCCAAATCTGGCTGAACCTCTTCGATCGTTCCAACGACATAAGGTATTGGTTCAAACTCTACATACAACTCGATCACAGATACATGTGCCATGTGTTCTAGATGAATTGAAATCATTTGTTGCACACTCACATCGTCCATAATAGACATTGTCTGAAACTGTATAAACCCCCCGAATACTAACATAAGATGCCTATACAAAATATTTTCACAATTTTCATCACATTAGGCTCCACATTTTGACAAATGACATTCTTAAGCTCTTCAAATGATACCATAGGAGGAACAACCAAAAAACATGGATTATTACACATAAATATTATATCATCCGACGTATGAGATAAAATATGTCCATCATAATACACATTCAAATGAACTCTCATCTCCATTCTAATTTAAACTAATTAAATAAATAAATAAATGAAGGAGGATGTTACCTCATTCACGAAGGAAGAGCAGCAAGAACGAAAGCACCCACGAGTATGTTCTGGGTTAGGACGAGCTCATTCTCGTTCCTATAGTCTTTTTTTTTTCAAAGAATCCGTCGATGACGAATTTACATTATCATTTGTTTTATTTTTTTCCCAATACGTCGTCGACGTATTCTTTGTAATTTTTTGGAAAAAAATTTATTGCAGATTGAATCCGTCAGTGACGGATTGCTAGTGTTTTTTTTCCTTTAAAATGGGTCATTGACGCATTCTCCTTGCCTGGTTCACGTCTTGTCAGAGCCATATTTAGCAAAATCACCAACATGCATTCATATTGGGATAAATCTCACACTTTGCTGTCATATTCAAAAAAATCAGCCTTATAATGATATGAAGCAGGAAATAATAATAATAATAATAATAATAATAATAATATTAAAAGAAATTTATTAAGCGTTCTGATATCAAATATTATTTCAATAATATTTTATTGATTGAAATACTGTATAATTAAAATTAATTTAAAATTATTAAGTAAAAATACTAAAACATTTAGTATATTTTTTTAGACGAAAAGATTTAATACCATAGAACACTTAATAACTTTTTAATGATGATGATGATGATGGAGCAACCAGCTAGTCAACTCACCAAACCAAGTACCAAGAAGAGACTCGATGATTTGGTAAGAGCTAACACTTGCATGCATTACTGTCTGCTGATCACGTTTTACCTAATTAAGCCCCATGAATTACATATTATTAGACGTTAAGGTAGCAAAAGATTTGTCTCAATTTTTTTTCCACAGTCTCCAATCTCGCATATTAAAGACTAATTTATTGTGAATCAAAATTTTATTTAAGAGTTTGTCAATAATAAATAAATTACTATATATATAAAGTGAGATTTATATATCAATAAACATGTGTCATTATGTATCAATCAATTTGAATAAATGAGTAGTTATTATTTTTCATTATATGTATGTATATATAATTAAGACAAAAGATTTCTTATAGAACCAATTTGCTCTTGATATAGAATTAATATAATATTAAACATCACATATATCATATATATATATTATTATAAACCAAATATAATACATTTTATTTGCTCTAGACTTGGAATCACGTAACAAATTCCTTTTTTTCTTACTATAAAATCACACAATAATTATTATATGTCTTAGTCAATTTTGTTATATGAATACTATAAATCTATGAAGCACGGACACTTTGTTGAATTGGCGTGTCCATGTGTCGAATACGTTTTGGACACGACACTCACCAACACTCGTCCGACGCGGAAGACAGATCCGTGTCATTAAAAAAACAAAAAATACCACTTTGGACACACTTGACACTCCAAAATATCATCACATGTCCGCGTGTCCAGCTTTATTCTTGACTTATATTCTTAAGATGAGTTTAAAAATAGTAAATATTACTATTTCTTAAAACTAAAAGTTATCTTAAATATTTTATATAATTAAAAAAGACATTAAAAATACTTAATAGTAATATTTTAAATTTTAAAATAAATAAAATATCAAAATATTATTATAATTTTGTTAAAAATATATTATATTTTATCTATATGACGTGTCCCCGTGTCATATGAAAATTTGAGATTGGTGTGTCGCCGTATCGCGTGTCGTGTCATGTTCCGTGTCCGTGTCGATGTCCGTGCTTCGTAGCTATAAATTAACTATTAGTATAGAAATATTAATAATTTTTATATTTATATTTATAATTAAATTTCACAAAACATATAAAGCATAATAAAATTATATTTAAATTTATAACTAATATTTTTTTTCTAATAACTGCATTGGAGTACAAGAATAAACCTACATAGCACAAGTTATTATTAAGTGCTCTGAGCAAATAAGAAAGGAGTTACTTTGTTTATGTCAATTATTTTAATTTAACTTCGATAAATATTTATTAATAACTTATTGAAAAGTTTTTAAGTATATCTGTGTCTGCAACGTGATTTTATGTCCGTATACTTAAAATCTTTCCTAACTTATTATTCAATTAACACATTGGTAACACGAATTTTTATTTACTCTAAAATCACCTAATAATTTTTCATATCATACACACACAAACACCCATAATAATGTTCTTCTAGACGTGTGTGCCCAACAAAGTTTCTCTACCACCAAAACATTACTTGATAGGTAGGTAAGGTTCACAACATTCCTTTTGAATCCTTCTCATAACTCCTCTCTTTCACAAATGACCTCCAACGTAACATATCTATAAAATGCACCTTATCCATGAAGTGTTTTCGAAATAAAAGAAAACCAATAAGAGAAAAGAGACACAGAAGAGAGAAAAAGATGATGGGTTCAGTGTCTAAAACCGTTTGTGTTACAGGGGCTTCTGGTTTTATCGGTTCATGGCTTGTCATGAGACTCTTGGAGCATGGCTACACGGTTCGGGCCACCGTGCGCGACCCAGGTTCAGTTTTTGTATCACTATTTTTAAAAAAATCATTTAGCAATTTATATTATCATCTTTATCTCAAGGCATTGAAAGCATTTTTACAGAAGAAGTTAACTTTTTTTTTTCTTAATTGTATATTCGAAAGAATGTTTTCAATCTAATCATATCCTTTATACAATAAGAGAATATGTTTTAATTTTGTGCTTTTATATTTATGTAGAATATGATTTAAACAAACTTTTGCCCACTCCTTAATTTTCACTTAAAGTTTAGTATATGATCATTAGTGTTTAAATCAAAATTAAAATTCAGAGTTAATTACCAAAATTGTGGTTGAAAGATTTGGTGATGACAAAATAAACTTAAAAGATCTAAAGGAAAAAAAAAATACCCTTTAATTGATTAGTTTGACGGTGTCTGATAAAAGGATAAAAATATCTAAAGTGGTTAAGTTTATAAAGTTGTAAAGTGATGCTTTAATCATCCTTAAACTTTTATTACTTGTGGCTTCTACCGTTTCAATTTAAAAGTGATTAAAGCATCACTTTACTCTCTAAAATATTAATAACTTTAGAGGAGTTTCATCCTTGACAAAAATACTAATTATCCATTAGAAATGATAAGATGATATTATTAATTTTTGTGTATTTTATCATTAGCATTATTTATAAGGTTATTTTTGTAGTGGCTATTTCGCTATGCAAAATCATACATATACACTGTGACGTGTCAATGATTAACTTTTTTTGGTTTCTCAGCTTCATTAATATTATCTTGTTATTGGTAAATTAATGAATCTGATTCTGATAAATATCTATTAATTATTGACATTAAGTGCTATTAATTATTATATACAGCTAATATGAAGAAGGTGAAGCATTTGCTGGAATTACCAGGGGCGAAGGCCAACTTGACTTTATGGAAAGCTGATCTTGCTGAAGAGGGAAGCTTTGATGAAGCCATTAAAGGTTGCAATGGAGTTTTCCATGTTGCCACACCCATGGACTTTGAGTCCAATGACCCTGAGGTACTTTAATTTGATCATCGGTTTTGTGGTTTTAAATTGTAGTTTCCAATTATAAAATTACAGTTGTTGTTGATGGGTATGGGTATACATGTTAAATTTGTAAAACGAATATAGATCATGAATTCAATTTATCATATACATTGAATTTATATATCTGTGTATATTATTAATAAATAATGACAAATAAGCCATCTTATCTTGGTACATAAAAACATGGTTTAATTATTGTAGAGTAATACTAGCTATAATTATAATTTATCACGTATATAATAAATTGTATATTATGCATTTATTTCGGCGATAATTAACGAACGTAATTATAAATTAAGAATAACTAGTCTTCTAATTACAAAGTTACGAGGTCAAAATCAAATTTGCTAAAAACCTTATTTTTTTTTTAAAATCAACCTTTTGATGATTTACCCTTTTATTGTTATTGTTCCCCTTTCACTCTCTCAAAAATATCTCTCTCCCACACTACAAACGTCTCTCACTCTCTCAAAATTAAAACAAAAAATGGAACCCACTCAAATTGAAAAAGGGTGTGGAAAAGGAAGTAAGAACCCATGAAAGAAACTGAAACATGAATAAAAATGGAAACTTTGTGATAATCAAAAGCTCGAATCATCAATTCTAACAACACGCGATCGAATCATAACTCACAGAAAGAACACAGCAGCTTCTGTGCTCCGCTGATGCTTCACGCATTCTAGATCTTCATCCTACAGTCTCCGTCCAAATTATTTTTGTTCCTCTCTTCGCTCACCCATTAGCTCAAAGGATTCATTTTTTTATGTTCATTCCACTGTTTGAATCTTGTTCCCTGAAAAAAATCTCACCTTAGAAAGAAGATTTGTCTTTTCCCGCATTATTGTTTTGGTTAATCCCTGTGAATTGTAGCATTTTCATTTTTTCATTTGGACATTGGGTAATTAGGATTTAGTTATATCTCCTGACTTCTAATGCTTGACACTTCTTAAACATACTATAAATGTTTTTCATGGCAGTCCCACAAGTAATACTCTTTGGAGCTTGCACTTATGCTAATTCAATCATTGAATCCCTTCACCGCCTCTGGATCATTTCATAGCAGTGCCATTTTAATCGTGATCAATGAACAAAACCCCTTTCCTTATTTTTCATTTGTTTTATTTTATAATTGTTTTTGGGTATGTTCTAGTTTTTCCAATTCCAATGGATAATCCAATTGGGGTGATAGCAGGTTGAAGCGATCCGACTTTTTTTTAAAAATTTGATGAGAACTTTTGTTTGTTTTTCTTTTTATTTGTATTCTCACCCATTTTTACGTGTTTTAATTTAAAAATGGTATATAATTAACGAGAAAGGTAAAATGTTCCAAAATGGCAATTTTAAAGGCAAATAAAATTTTAACGATCATTTTGACAAAAAAAAAGAGCAGTGATTTTGATCCAAAATCTTTGTGGCTAAAAGAATAATTATTCCTATAAACTAAAATAAATAAGTTTTACTTACTACTAACTATAATTATCAACCGTAATACTAGATGTATCATTGTACATATCTGTACATATCATTTAACAACATAGAAAAATATAAACATTAGCACAGTGTACTAATATTTATATTTTTCTGTGTTATTAAATGGTGTGTATGAATATATACAATAGTATATATAGATTAATTCAATTACCAAATATTTTCTCATTTTAAATGCAGAACGAAGTGATAAAGCCTACAGTAAATGGAGTATTAGACATAATGAAAGCATGTTTGAAGGCAAAAACAGTGAGAAGGTTGATATTCACATCTTCAGCGGGAACAATCGACGTTTCAGAGTTCAAAAAGGATTTGTACGATGAAACTTGTTGGACTGATGTTGACTTTTGCCGAAAAGTTAAAATGACTGGCTGGGTTAGTATTTAACAATTAACCTGCATATTTTAAAGCTCCATTTCATAAATAGTTAACACGAAAATTATTTTATAAAGTTAAATAATTCATAAAGTAATAAATTAATATTTTAATTGTCTTTAAATTTATAACTTTTATTATTTATGAATTTATTTTTTTGGGGAAAGAAACATGATAGAATTGGAATTTGTATTAGCCATGAATGAAGTATAATGTCTTACAAAGAGGACATCATTTACACTTTGAAATGAAAGAAATATTGAGTTTGAAGAGCATGACTTTCCCTTCTTTATGATTATGTAATCCATTTGTGGGAATAATAGTATAGGAAATAGGTCAGATGCTCAATGGTTTATGATAATCCAATTATCTTAACTGTTAATTTTAATTTGTATATACTTTAAAATTATTTAATAATTGAAATCAACGATTAAAATTATTAGATTACATATACCCTGGAGTATCTGACGTGCTTCCAATAGTATAATACAATATAATAATAATACATTTTAGCAGCAAATTGAAAGAAGAAGAATTCATAATTTGTCTATAGAAGACACAACATAATAAGCAAGAGAACTTGTCATCAATTCATTTCAGTTCATTAGTTTCTATCTTTTCTCTTGAACACCAGTAACTCCCATTTGTGTCTCTATTATTGTATGAAGAGGTACCTCTATATGTGTGGAATTTCTTGCAAAGGTCTGTGAGCAAAATAAGCATATACTCAGGGAGGGACATAGAGGGGTTGAGCATAGGTCTCGGTCCCAATATTTTGAACATCAATTAATAAAGAGGTTGTTATATAATACGTTATATAATTTTTTTATTTTGGATTTGAAAAATAATATTACACTAAAAACAAAATTGTTAAACATATTTAATATTTAATTTAGTATAAATAAAAGTCTAACTCAAATATATATTATTTATCTCTAATAATTATAAGAGAAGTAATAATATCAACAAAAAAAAAAGTTTAGCCTAAATATTATCTATATCCAATAATAACAAAATAGCAAGTGACAATATCTAAACAAAAAAGAATTTAGGTTAAAAATGATTGTCAACTCAATCAGAAAAAATCTTCAAAGATTTAGATTTTATAATATAAAACATTGTCGTATACTAATTGTCATTCTAAAAAAATTCATCAGTAAAAAAATGTATACATATTTTGTGTAATTTAAAACATATTTTTTAGTATACTTTAAATTATATAAGCTAAGCCGATGAGCTGTAACTCATATGTCATTACTCCCTCTCCCGTTGTAAGAGGTCTCGGGTTCGAACCTTACTACAGGAAACGTGTAGGTTTCCGTCGGATTTTTACGTATAATTCGACGATTCAGAGGTTTCCGTCGGATTTACCGTCGGACACATAATCGACGCAATCTGGCTCGATGGAAATAAGTTTCCGTCGGATTTTCACTGTCCAACGGTAAATGCTTTCCCGTCGCAGTTGATAGAATTGAAATTACTGTCGGATCATAATCCGACGGAAAGCGGTGGCAGTATTAGGGTTTGGGTCCGACGGAAACTCCTTGGTCGTTCAGGGTTTAGGATCCGACGGAAAATCCAACGGAAACCTCCTATAATTTTTAAAAAAAATTTTAAATTATTTAACTCCCTGGTGCATAATTTAAACAAAGCAATCAAATAACAACCAGAAATCCCAAATGATTATGAAAAAATCCGACCACCTAATAATACAATCAGACAAGAAATACAATAAAACATGTCCGAAAATACAATCAAACAACGGAAAACAAAGTCTAAGCTAACTATGCGTCCTCGTAGTCATCATCATCATCCGCTGGACCATGGTCAGGCTGGGCAGGTGGTGGTGGTGGTCCAGTGGAAGAGCCGCTTGAACCACCAACCGTAGTCGAGCTGCTCATAGCGCGTAGGGGGTTGTAGTAGGCAGCCATCTGGCGCTGCATCTCCTCCAGGCGCCGTATCTGCTCATCTGCCCGCGCATCTCTCTCAGCTAGGGTCTTTTTCAGACTGCGAACCTCATCTATCTGTTGCTGCAGCGTCTCTCCCTGAGAGTGGAGGCTCTGCGTCAGGTTTTGGACCTGTTCTCTCAAGTCCACAACCTCCGAATCGATCGGGCTTGCGTGGCTGCTGCTCGCAGAGGCAGATGAACCTCCGTAGCCAGATCTGTGGAGGGACGACGCGAAGAAGCCATCGGCCCCGTAAACCCGGTTCCTGCATGGCTCAGACAGAGTCTGACGCCACACAGCGTTCGGGTCAACTGTACCAGCAGTCTCATCACCCTCCTCCTGTGCCTGCTGGGTTGCTTGTTCTAGATTGGCTGAAAATTCGGTTTGTATAAAATAACGGGTGAGGTATAATACGATAAAGCGTTAAATGATTTAAAATGAAATTCAAATATACATTATATGTACATAAACAATTAAGTTAAACATACCAATAAGTCTTCAGCACGCTTCTCGACAATTGATCTATCCCACTTCCGTGTGTGGGTCTCCCTGAATACTTCCGCGTCAGTAGGTGGGCGATCCAACGACTTCGTCTACGAAAAAAGTTCAAGATGATATGTTCGCAGATATAAATGCATCATACAGTTAAGTTGCTCTAAAGCCGGTAGGGATTAACGATTCTAGGAACACATGACAATCGTGGCTCTTGAGACCAACTAGCTTAACCTGACTAACACTTACGCATCTCCCTAAGTTAGAAGCATATCCATCCGGAAATTTCAAATCATGCACCCATTGACACAAATTCCGTCTCTGGTCGCGACTTAGGGCGAAGGCTGCCTTTGGCTTTGCGAACCTACCACTGTCCAATTTCCGTAAGTTAAGTTCTTGCCGCTTACAAAGTTCCTCTAACTCCAATCTTGTTTTATCGTTATCCTTTGTTTGATCATTATCCATGACTATGTGCATTATATTATCGAATACGTTTTTCTCTATATGCATCACGTCAAGACAATGCCAAACCAAGTTGTCCTTCCAATACGGCAACTCCCAAAATATACTCTGTTTGGTCCAATTGTGTTCTCTTCCATATCCCGGAGTCCTAAAACCTGCCCATTCTCAACAATTCTCGGAATGCCACTCACCCTTTGCCAAACCTCTATTCCGCTCAAACGATTCGGGGGGTCATCGTGCTCGGTTCTGTTTTTCCTAAAAGACTCCTTGTTTCTTCGAAATTGGTGGTCCACGTCGAGGAATCTTCGATGGCAATCAAACCACGAGTTTTTGCCCCCATTTTTCTACCAGAATGCCTTTGTATCTTCCATGCAAATTGGACACGACAGTCTCCCTTGAGTGGATCAGCCAGACAACATCCCATAAGCTGGGAAGTTATTAATGGTCCACATAAGTGCAGCACGCATCTGGAAGTTCTTCTTAGTTGAAATATCATACGTTAAGACTCCGTCAATCCACAACTCTAACAATTCATCAACCAAAGTCTTGGGATAAGGGGGATGTAGTGCATTCTCTTGAAAGGAACTCTCTTCAAAGGCCTCTGTTTCCCTACCCTAACCTTTTCTGGTCGATATCTAGGATCCCCACAGAACTTACAATCAGTTAGCTCTTTGTCATCCTTGTAATACAACATACACCCATTGGTGCAGCAGTCAATCTTCACTGAACTTAGGCCTAGTTTAGAAAATAACTTCTTTGCATCATAGTGCCTCTTCGGATGTTCGGTGTGTTCAGGTATTAGTTCACTACAGTACGTCGCAAACTTATTAAATGATTCCTGGGTTAGATTAGACTCGGCCTTAATGCTCATCATCCAAACACATGCGGACAACTTCGAGTGCACACAACCGTCAAACAACGGCTTCGACGCAGTCTCTAACAAATCATAAAATATGGCGGCATCCAGATTAGGCTTTTCTTCCCCGTCATCATCCGTGTTTCCCATCCCGAACGCGTCTGTTATCATTTCATTATACCGCTCTTGATTATCTTCCCAGTTAACCTCTTGAAATACAACATCTCTATTTAGGTTATTAGCCCTTCTTGATTGCCTTTCCACCCGTCGTTGGACCCTAGTTTCAAAGCGGTTGATATTGTGTTCATCGACTTCTCCGTGTGAAGTCCAAATCCAATACCCAGGATTGAACCCATTACGGTACAAGTGAAGGGTCATTTCCGCGGAACCAACCTAATTAAGAAGACTACACTTACAGCATTGACACCTAGAAAACCCGATCGCTCTAGATTCTTCCGAATTAAACACGTATGCGACAAAAGCATCAACTCCATCAAAATACTCAGGCTTTATTCCCCCCTTTCACCGTAAAACCTATCATACATCCACAAGCGATGACTCGGAATCCCGGCATCTATCAATTACAACCCTATTGAACACACAACTTATTGAATATTTTTTTTAAAAAAAAATTGGCAGAGTCTCCCCTAAAATTAGACGCTTCCACCAAATTATTTTGGTTCAACCAATCATTCGATAGCAAACAACATCATATTTTTCATTAAATAATTTTTTAAAAAAATTGGCAGAGTCTCCCCTAAAATTAGACGCTTCCACCAAACTAATTTGGTTCAAGCAGTCAATCAGAGACTGCATTTAACAAACACTAACACCAATAACTCGAAATCAAACAACATCACCAACATTTATCATATAAATAACTCAATAAATTGACAATATTTATCAAAGAACACTAACACTAGTTATCAAACACAAACACCAGAATAAGAATATCAAACAACTTCGCCCACAATTACTTAACATACACCAACACCAAAATAGAAACATCAAATAACTTCACCAACATTTACTTAGCATACACAACTAACACTAATAATAGTCAAATATTTCATCAAAAATAAGAGAAACACCAGCACCAACATTTAAAAAAAATTTTAAAAATATGATCAGCACCAACACTAACATTCTACATTATTTATCAAAGCTGCAAAATAAATTATCAACTTTACACCAACATTATATTTCAATATTTATCAAAAAAATTTTAAAAAAAAGAAACTACCCTAACCTTGGAAGTTGCAGCAGAACGGTGGTGGAGGTGGCGACGGCTGGGACGGCTAGGACGGCAACGTCTCCGGCAGCAACAGCGACGAGGCCTCCGACGGTGGTAGGCGGTGGCTGGAGAGAGAGTGCAGGAGTTAGAGTGAGAGAGAGAAAGGAAAGCACATTGATTCACATGAGAGAGAGAGAGTCAGAGCACTTAACTGCGGCGGTGGCACCACGACGGAGGAGGGACCTTCGTTGTCGTCGAGAAGGGAGAAGGAGGGATCAGACGGGGGAGGGTGAGGGAGAGGGAGAGGCGTCGGACCACCAAGGCTTCGTCGTCCTCTCTACTGGCGGCGGGGGCGTCGGCGTCGGCTTGGGGTTGGGGGCGCCGTCAAAGGGTTAGGGTTTGGTGTGGTTTTTGGGGGTTGGGTCGAAGAGAGAGATGGGAGATCTGCAAATGAGGGGGAGGCTTCGTCGTCGAAGTATATTTTGAAGTTTCCGTTGAATTTTGCGTCGGATGTATCCGACGGAACCTTATTCATCAATTAGTGAAACGCTACGTTTGGAAATTCTCTCTTTCCGTCGGATTTTGCGTCAACCTATCTGACGGAAACTCTCGCGCCATCCAAATTCTCATTCCCGCCAATTATTTCCGTTGACATTTTCGTCGACCACACTCATCTGACGCAAATTTTGCTCGTCAAATCTGAACCATCCTTTCTCCGACGGAAATTACCATCGGTTTACGTCCAACGGAAAATCCGATGTTAATCACCGTGTTTCTAGTAGTGCCTCCCCTTAGACACACAAAAAAATATTATATAAGCTAAATTATTTATGAATTTTACTTTATATTATATATATTTTCTATCCCTTCATAGTAATCTTTTTGGATCCATCCCTGCATATAATGCCCTCAAAACTACCTCGTGAGTTGATTTAATTGTAATCAAAGTATTGGAAAATTATCAGGTGTTCCCTTATCCTTTCATGGAACACCCATGTTACCTCTACGAAAAGTTAGCCATGATAAATTTGTTTGCTAGTGAGGTAGTGATGAACAAAATTAACCCTTTTTTGAAGGGCTATTTTGACCAAACGAACCATCTGGGAATGTAAACTTGTGAATGAATAGTTTATAACAAACACGTTCGGGATTGTTTAGTGGTTGAAGACTTGAAGTACGCTTCTTTAAACCATTGAGAGGTTTATAGTAGTTTCTGGCGAGAGTGTGGTGGTAGAGCGTCTATTGCATAGGGCTGTTAGTCCCAGACAGCCATTGCGTTAGGGGTGAGAGCACTTCCTCAGTGTTCTTCTTAATCTTATCCCTTCACATGCTTGCCAGTTTTTGGTTACCTTTGCACTCATTAATTATCAATTTTTTCAAAATCAAACAGCAAATTCAATATCAAAAATCAAATTTTACTTATGATAAATTAGTTGTATACTAGACACAGAAAAAAAAATAGTTGTATACTTCTTCAATTGTTTTTTATTTGTTTCTTTAATTAAGAATCGTTGTTCAAAAATATTATTAATTTTCATTCTTTCTTTATTTAATTTAATTTCTATAAATATTGTTTATTCAATTAAAGTGGCAGATTAAAAAAATCTGTATTATTTGTTCTTAGTTTTATAAAATAGAATGAATTGTTTCCCTAAATTGTTTATTCTTCCCTTAAAATTTGTTAGAAATAATTTTATTATAGTCTTATAGTTCAAAATTAGAAACGAAACATATTATACTTTTAATAGTAGATTGAATTATTCCTAAAAATAATTAATAAAGAGATTTTTTATTTACTTATTTTATTTAAAATTAATTTGACCATTATATTTATTTTATAATTGTTACGGTACATTTTTTTTTAACCAATTGTATCAAAGAAAAATAAATATAGTCTTTATAACAAAAGGCTCACCACTGGCTCTTTTTCTAGCCGAACTGAAAAAGAATTCTACCACATCTTGTAAGTTGAGACCGACAGATTAAAACTGAGGGACTAAGACTGAAAAATTGAGACTGAAATAAATTTGTGTATTGTGTTTGGTTTAAAATTAATTAGAGATAGAAATTAAATTAAGTTGATAGAGGATAAACAAAGATTAGTATTGGAAATTTTAATGTTGATTGAGGATATTTGAATTAAAAAATATTATTAAAAGTTTCAGTATCAGTTTCAGTCTCATTTTCTCAGTTCCTTCTAACTGAAAGTACTGAAAATAATGAAATTCTAAGAACTAAGATTGAAAACACAATACTGAGTTTCAGTCTCTCAATCTCAGTTTCAGTATTTTAAACAAAACCCACCCCTACAGACAAATATTCGAACCGGCTGCAGGATCTTCATGGACTTTTCTCTTTGCATAGCCACCTAAGGAAGATCTCCACCAATATATACCATTGGAATAATTTACATTAAATCTCAACGGTGAAAATTAACTGAACATTGATGTTTCCTTCAAGTACAACGAAACATTTCCGTAAGTATTATTTTAGTACTTTACTAACCACCTAATTTTAAAAGAACTTTATCCAAGTAATATTTTTGGTTTTGTTTTAGGACACGACACCCCTCCTCAAAACTAAAGGGTAACTTTTTCAAAAATAAAATGTCTTTTTGGGGAGTTATATCAGATTTGTCATGAAATTTGGGGTTACGATTAAATTGACCCCAAAATTTAAATGTTATCAAATTAGTCCTCTATTTTTATGAATATAATTCACATTGGCCTTTTTGAGGTTGTTCGTTAAAAAAATCTTGATTTGGTCATTAATTGTCCATGCTGAACTCTAATAAAACGACATTGCGATATGTTTATGCCAACAAAGTATCAAAATGATGTCATTTGAGAGTGAAAGAAGTTAAAATCTATCTTTCAATGTGTTATGTGAGAGAGATTTTAACTTTCTTCGATCTTAAACAATGTCATTTTAATATTATGATGACGCAAATAGATCACGACATCGTATTATTAGACTTCAGCATGAACAATTAACGGCCATATCAGCGTTTTTTTGACGGACAATCTTAAAAGGGCCAATGTGAATCACAATTGTAAAAGTGAGGGACCAATTTGATAACTTTTAAATTTCGAGGGTCAATTTAATCTTAACCGCAAATTTCAGGGCCAATTTAATATTTAGCTCGTCTTTTTTGTGTTGTTTGGCAATTTTAAAATCAAATTTAATTTATACCTGTGTTTTGAATAACTATTTATACATAGACATAAAAATAATTATTTTTTAAGTGAAAATATTTTTTTTCCGATCAATCTAAAAGCCACAAAAACCTAAAATAGGGAGTGGGAGTGTTCAACAACATACAACTTAACAAAACAGCAACACCTACAAGAGGCTCAGCCTCAAATACATCAAAATATCAAATAAACTAGAACATATTAAATAATATAATAATAAGTGAAAATATGTAAAATTATAATACAATACAAGTTAAAATATAAAATACACATTTTCAAATTATATATATATATATATATGAAGCTTTTCTCATGTGGCAATTATTTTTAGCGGAATATGATGTTCTGGTTATATTCATCATTAAGATTTATTATTAAAAATAATTAATAGGTGAGATTTAATGTGCTAAATGTTAGATAGTATCTTTTTATTATAGCTTATGGTGGACTCCCAATAGCTCTAAAGGTTGCAAGTGTGGATAGTTTTATGTTGACTTAACTATTCAATATTGGTTCAAACCAAGCCTTCAAGCCAAATCATACAACCAATTGAGCTTACTGCTGAAAGGCTATTGGAGTTTGGGCTTTTGAAATAATTTTTCTGTTCTATTCACATTATGCATGTGGGGAATGAAATAGGAAAAATAAATTTTGGTGATTATTATAATAATAATTAATGATTTAATAATTTAAAAATTACTCTAAACGTTTTATCTATTTTATAAAATAATTATATCTATATTTATTTAACATTCTAATAAAATTCTTTAAAATAAAGCATCCAACTGAATTTAATTTGCTTTTATTATTTCTTTTTTATGCTATTTTTTTTCTTTTTCGTTTTTAAAAAATCTTTAACTTTTTCTAACAAGTGTCTATAAATAATAGAAAAATTTAATAAATATATTATAAATACTTTGAAAATTTTATCAATTAAGTAATTTTAGTGTATTTGTTAATAATATTTTTTTAAAAATATAAATAACATAAATTAATACTTGAGACTTTACAAAATTACATTCTTGGTTTAATCTTGATTAATGGTCTAATGGGTTATTCTCACATTAACTAAAAATGAAAAAAATTATAAATTCAAAATATTAAAAGAATTAGACACCAAATTGACCAATAAATATATATATATATATATATATATATATTAGGAAAATTATATTTTAACATATATTTTATTAGTCAATGATTAATTTAGTACTTAATTTTAATATACACATAATAACATAATTAATGACCTATGTGATTCTATTAAACTTTTTAAAAATATTATCAATTTATTTATTATATGAACTTATATTTTTTTTGAAATGTGTTTTTTATGGGACAATCTTTAATTGGATTTGAACACATTAAATTTACTTTTTCCGATATGCTAGCCACTGCCCATATATTAAAAAGCTAAGGTTCTTTTTTAGTTGATTTTTGTGATAAATTATCACCATAATAAGATTATTTTAGTCGTTTCAATACTCACTACAAGACAAATAGCTAATTAGTAAATTTTTCATGCATTGAAATATGATGTTCCAAATTTATCAATGGAACATGGGATAGTTTTCCATATATATATATATATATACATTTGTTAACTGATTTTAATATATTTTCAAATTATTATATATTGCGCATTTTAAAAGTTTACCATCTAAATTGCACTAAAGTAAAGTTCAGGAGGGGTTAAAAAAGTATTAGTAATCAAAGAAAGGTATTCAATAATCATTCAATTTTATATTCTTTTAAAAATAAAATATTTAAAATCTTAAAAGATAAAATATTTAATTTAAATTATTATTTAATATTAACTGAATTTTTATTAAATAATTACCATTACTCATTGTAATTTTAGCCTAATTATAACAAATCACTTTGAGATTATGTTTTTTATTGTTATTTTTTTTATAGATGTATTTTGTGTCTAAGACACTTGCTGAGCAAGAAGCATGGAAATTTGCAAAGGAGCACAACATGGACTTCATCACAATCATTCCACCTCTTGTGGTTGGCCCTTTCATTATGCCAACAATGCCACCTAGCCTTATCACCGCACTTTCACCCATCACAGGTACATTCTAATAATATCTCTTTAATTAAATTTGTTATTATCATTATCATTATTATTATTATTATTATTATTATTATTATTATTGTATAGAAAAATTAAATAGGGAAAATTTTGATTAAATAATTGGCAGGGGATGAGGCACATTATTCAATCATAAAGCAAGGGCAATTTGTGCACTTAGATGATCTTTGTCTTGCTCATATTTTTCTATTCGAGCAGCCAAAAGTTGAAGGCAGATACATTTGCTCTGCATCTGATACCACCATTCATCAGATTGCAAAGTTTCTTAACAAAAAATATCCAGAGTACAACGTTCCTACAAAGTAAGAAACATGATCTTCACCTCATGCTTTAATTCCTTATGTTGATTAATTAATTAATTGTATTATACTGTTAATTAACTGAGTTTTAAGTAATTAATGAGCAATGTTTAACACTTTAACTTTTACTACAAGAAAAATTAGTTTTAGTGATAATTTTTTAGTACCGATAGTATTGTGGCCACTATTTCTTTTAGTTAATGTCAAATTATAAGACAACTGATATCTAATTGTCATTGAATGTGAGAAATTTGAGTAGAAAATTATATCATTTAAATACTTAAATTATAACTTAATATTCAAATATATTTATTCACAACTCACCAAAAACAAAATATATTTATTAACATATAACTACACTTAAACCCTTCTAAGTAAATTCAATATATGCATTTATTTTTTTATCACAACATGTATTTAACACAAAAAGAAAAAAAAAAGTGAATGTTGATCTAATTTGAGCATAATGGAATTATAGGTTCAGGGATATTCCAGATGAATTGGAGCTTATCAGATTTTCTTCCAAAAAGATCAAAGATTTGGGTTTTCAATTCAAGTACACATTAGAAGACATGTACACTGGCGCAGTTGACACTTGCAGAGAAAAAGGTCTCCTTCCTAATAATAATAAACTTGCAGCTCCAGACAGATGATGATGATCAAGCATGCAAAAAGATAATAATAATAATAATAACAATAATAAAGTTATCCTTCCTAATATTATTAAAACTACTCCAAAAACAGCAACAATTGGCTTCACACACAATTGAATAATATATAATTTCATATTTTTGTGTTCTTGATTTAAGAAGCCAGGGTTGTCTTTCAATAAGTCATGTATTGAAATAAAATTCTCTGTTTGATTTTATTGGTTGTGTATTGATGAACTATTTTTATAATGTCATGATTAAGCAATTTTATGTATCATAGGTTACTCTTCTTTGTTCTATATATTTCATCATGTGTCATAAATTTTGTTCTCCTAAGAATTTAAATTATTAAATAGAAACATATGGATAATTATATATTTAATGTGCATTTTCATGAACAAAACTTTTATTTTAAAATGCTTAACTTTTTGGTAATAAAAATTCTGATATCAATCGAGGAACTATTTCTCTTAAGAATCTAAATTATTAGGTATAAATTTATAAATAGTTACATACTTACATGCATATCTAATCTAACAATACGTAGACATGAAAAAATATCTAACAGTACGATGCCTAGGTAATTTTAAATAGAATTTAATATTAAATATATATTAAAAGTCAAATAAGAATATGCCAACAATCATTTCAAAAAAAAATGCCAACAATACTCATCAAAATAAATTAATAAATAATGTAAAAACGCATACAAATGAGCAAAATAAGTAGGTGTTTTTTTTTGGACGATTGGATTGGTGTTTTTTTTGGACGATTGGATTGGACAACAATCCTAGGCTAGACCCACGCACACTACCCACTCACGCACCCAACATATCTATTACTCGGCCACTGCCGAGTTTTGCAAGGCCTAGAAGATCACCACTTAAATTAATGGCCTTGCGTATTATACAGGTCTCGAACCCGGTGTTATATATGTTGGAAAAGAAGAATTCATGGGCATAAGTCTAACATTAAAATAAAAAATAAAAATCCATAACAAGAAAGGGTAAACAAAAGCATATGGCGTAGACAAATATATTACTAGTATATTACAGAATCGTGAGACACTTGAGAAAACCACACCAGTAAGGCAGTGACTATGTTATATTGCTTTCATTCTTTCAACCACTCAACAAAATTGCTCAATTTTTAAATCAGGTGTATTAAGTTTTATCTAAATCCTAACTATAGAATGTGAATATTGATATTCATAGCCATAAGCTGCTTCTGCCTACCTTGTCTTTTTGGCTTTAGCCAACTTCTTCTTTCTTTTCTTGACAGCCTTGGGGATTTTATTTTTCCGCGCTTCTCTCTTCTCTTCCCTCACCTTCTTCTTATTCTCTTTTCTAGCGGCTTTCCTGTCCGCAGGCGTCTGTGCATCACTTTCAGAATATGAATCCTCTTCAGAACCACTTTCGTCATCTTCATCCTCAGGGGACTCTGAGTTGGCATCTGCCTTTGAAAGGCCGGATTTATCATCAGAGTTATTATGTAAAACTTCTGTAGGATTCAATTTCAGATGCTGCTTATCATTTTGCGTCGAAGGTTGTGATATTGATAATGCATGTTTAAGTCCGGTGATGGTCTGATAGTATAAATCGCTGGTGTCCTTCCCACTGGTTATGCGTTGCACATCCTCCTCAGCATTCTTAACATCATCTAGCGTCTTAGGAATGTAAGTCTGTAGCAAAGAATTCAGGAAATTAGTATGGCAATATCGTATTTCAACAGGTTTAACATTCAGTATTGAAAGAATTAAGATTCAGTGAACATCTCCCTTTTCACCCTACGCTCAACTCCAAACAAGGAGAAGATTTCAGAAAAAAAATCTCCACTTAACTATTTTCCAATAAAAACATACCCAACAAGGTGTCATGAAAATTCACCCAAAACAAGAGTTTCAAGCTTCACTATAGATTGACTTAAATATAATACAAACTAAGAAAAGGAAACCGTGAGAAGCTAACATAATAAATCAGTTTACCTGCACAAATACTGAGTCTGCAATCTCATCCTCTACAGATACATCTCCTCTTGCTGAGATTTTTTGTTGCATCTAGAATTTTGAGAAGCATAAAAAAAATTTATTTCTTTTAAGTTGTTCAGAAAATGCAAAGAAATGAGAAAACAAGAAGACAAATACCTCTTCCAAATAACCTTCCACAGCATCATCGGCAATAGTTGGATCAACAATAAAATCAAACAGTTCTCTTATTGTCATGACAGCCACACCATGCTTTTTAAAGAAATCCTGCAAACCAACACGGCAAGAACTACTTAATCATGCCTTTACCTCGTTAGCCCCATTACTGAGATAAGAAACAGAACAAAAAATCAATAATTTATTGCTAAAAGTGGTTACCGATATATGAATACAGTCTTCGCGCAAGAAATCGAGGGCATGAGGATGGTCAGGATCAACAGCTTGAGAAACATCAATAATATACAAGTGACCCTGACAAATGGAGAACAAACAAATTAGCTATCGAGACAGACATTTAATCAATTAAATGTAAACAGGCGAAGGGGTAATCACCTCAAAATAAAGTATATTATATTCGCTGAGGTCACCATGAACCAATTTGCACTTTTGATACAATGTCCGCATTGCAATAATCATCTGTAAAACAAATCCTCATATAATTTCAAATATAAAAAACTTGGTAGTACAGAAGAGCCCAATGCCCTTACAATACTAAAAGAAATGTGTGACAGTGTTTCCATTAAGAATCCCTAAAATAAAACTCAAAGGAGACAATCGACTCAAAAAAGTAAAGTTCAGGGGACCCTGCTAACCTATTACTCTATTATTATTGACATTAAATCGAAGAATCTTTAAGGTATAATCATCTAAAAGGCCAAGTTCTAAATTATATCATCCATGCATCACAATAGATTACCGTAGATATTTTTACACACCTCAAGATAGCCTTCACGCAACTTGTCTAAAGATAAGTTTGCATCTTTAAGACGAGGGGCAGCCCAACCAGCCTTTCCTGTGAAAAATAAAAAATAAACTGAGAAATTCAATTGAAATTGTACTTGTGTTTCTTATGTCTAAACTCCAGTCGGCGTGATATATGCTACGGATAGAAATTGGAAATTTCTATGGCTGATGAAGAATGATCAATATTGGAGACAATTACAATTAAGTTTTAACTTCGATATACATGTCAAAAAATCAATGAAACTGTCTCACTTTTCTTTTCTTCCTTTTCTCTCTTTTCTTATATACCCTATAATGGACAACAGATGGTCAAAAGCACTGGATCAAATGTGAACCAATTATATTGTTCACAGTATCCATTACTCTGAATATGGAGAATAAAAGCAGTACCTATAAATTCCATAACCAAAACATGTAGCCTCAGAAGCAGAGGCGTAGGGCACTTAATTCCTGCTGCCTTTAGCCTGCAATCCAATTTGGGAAGAGACAAGTGAAGAAAATAACTAAGATTAGGTATGTGTGGAACAATTCTCTTATACAGGTTTATTTGAAACAAAAGAGCCAACTTGTGTACTACAAAGAGTTCCTTTTACCAAGATAAAAAATCAAAGAAAAGACAAAGTAAAAGCTTGAAAAAAGTGAAGCACACAAGACTGGCCCTCTAACACATAAAGATTTACTAGGTTAGGTATGCACGGAACAATCTCTCTTATACAAGTTTATTCGAAACGGCAGAGTCAACCAGTATATTATAGAGAGTTCCTTTTACCAAGATGAAAAATCAAAGAAAAGACAGTAAAAGCTCAAAAAAATTGAGGCACACAAGACTGGCTCTCTAACACATAAAGATTTTCTTGGTTCATTCAGTTTGTTCCCTATCAGATATTCATTGAATCCATAAAAGATCTTTGAACTCTTACTCCAGCACCTGGATAGGTAACTCTCATTAACCCAGATAATTTTTATTTTTATAGAAAAAATCCAGATGAATTTTTGTAGAACTTCATACATAGCTTAAAGGTAAAGGATTGATGACAAAAAAAAAATGTAAAGCACGTCTAACTGAGTAAAATATTTACACTTTACCTTCTTTTGGACTTGGAATTATTTTGATTGTCTGATTTAATGTTTTACATAAATTTTCATAGCACTTGTTTTAGTAAAGTTAACCAACCAAGAAAACAAACAGTGGGGAAAAAAGGAAGCAAACCTCATAAGATTCCTCATTTCTTTCTCTGCCCATGTTTTTACCATTTTCCTGGGATTATGCCTGCAGTATCCATTTCTAAAACGGTAGTCCCCTTGCACATATCTATCTCTATCCCTGATATCATTCAGATAATAACGTTCAGTTCATTTAATGAAATAAAAATTGCAACTTCGAATGACGTAACACTTGTTATACTTACTTAAAAACCAAAACAGATGTTTTATATACTTTAATTGCAAGTTCTTGACCATCAGATTTGGTTGCATGATAAACATTTGCCTTTAGAACAAAGGAAAAGGGAAGAAATGAGCTCAATATAGCATATAATTATTGTTGCAACAGAAGAGCGAGACATCATCTTGGAGCATAAACCATGATGTTCAGAAAAAGGAAAACACAAATAAAAGCTGGTAAGTCACATACTTCCTTTCCAGTTGAAATGCATCCATTGATATCGTGAAACACACCTCGGTTAAGCATTTTGAACAAAACCATGCGCGTTCTAGGATCAATTGCCTAGGAAAACCAGTAGTTAGTTGCATAGTAATTATATTTGGCAAACAGACAAGTTTAAGAGTGATTAAGGTAGTATCACCTGCTCAACAGTGGCACGGTCTGCCTTATCAGTAGTTCTAATTTTACCAATGGCCATCTCTCGAACACTACCACGAATTGCTGTGCTCACAGAGTTAGACATGCCAACATTTATCCTCCCTTCCCACTCCTGCACCACCAAGTGCCCAACTTAAAAAACATCAAACTAATAAACAGCATGCTAGTGTTAATAGTTTAAGGAGCATTCCCAGTCACTCATAAAAATTTTGCTCATACAATATAAGTTCGTTTTCAACTTTAAGTTATCAGCTTTTGATTATAATCTATTCACAAATTTGTCCAAACACTATTATTTTTTATCGGGAAAAAAAATAATGCATTAACTAATAAAGTGATTTTCAAAACAAAGCATTAGTGCGATTAATTTTGAGGCATTAGTCCAAGTATATATGTGTAAAATTAAGGGAAAAAAATAGAAAGGAGGCTATTTTAGGGTTACCTCTAAGGGAGAAGCACGAATGTGGTGAGTGAACTTCTGGTTGCGGTTAGAGAGGGGCTGGAGGGTAGAGGAGTTGACAGCGTTGTGGTGGTTGCCACCATGGGCGTTGGGGCGGCGAGCATTGAGAGAGAAGGAAGCGTCGACGACATCGTCGTCCTTGGAATCGAGCCAGTCAAGGGCATCACCAATCTCAGAATCCGAAGTAAACGATTCCTCCTCCTCTTCTTCTTCATCATCATCAACCTCTTCTACTGCTACTACTTCTTGTTCTGGTTCTTTCTCTTGGTGTCGCTGGTTCTCCATTGAATTTGTTTGCTTTACAGAACGTTTGGATGGAACCAACTGCCAAAGTGAAAGGAATGCGGCGGCAACAAAGCCTCACTGGTAACACCCAATATAAACCTATCAAAATTAAATTATTTTGCACAAATTAAAATCACATACGTGTTGTTAACTCTGGCATTTTAAAGCTATGTTTTCTTTAACAAATGCTGCCATTAGTTATGTTGTTAACTCCTAAAGACAAATATAGTTGATTTGCCATGAATGAGGATTAGCACTTAAATCACATTGATCAATGGGATATTGAAAATTATTAAATAACCCAAACACAATTTTCTTCAGTCCTATTCAACCAAATTTAATGGATAAACCAAACACACACTTAAGCTTAGTAGTTTTATTATATTCTGTCACTGAGAAACAAACCAGTGAGTTCTGTATTTCAGGCTGCCACTTTCATTTGGCATATACTGTAGTAGCTGCATCACTCACCAAAAGTTTATGTCCAAACAATATAGGTTATGATATCCACATAGGGGAAAAAATCATAACAGGTCAATCATACCAAGTTTAAGTGTTTACAGCCATAATTCAACCATAAATAAACACAATAAACGCAGCAGGAATTAAAATCATCAAACACAGACATAACAAACCAGCGAGATCAACAACTAAAATCAAGAACAAGAATTAAAATCACAGTACAGAAGCAAGAACAAGAACAAGGAAAACAAAAAAACAAAATCACAACAAACTTTCAATAACTCTGGAACTCGAACAGATTAGGACGGGGAGAAGCATGATGGAACTCGGGGGAGAGGGAGCACGGCCAGGAACTTGAATAGCTGTGAGTAGCTGAAATAGAACTAGAAAGCGGCAGATGTTCGTACATTATTAAAGTACTACACAGCAGCCGTAGCAAGCATTCATCATTAATTCCCACACATTATTAATCAATTTAACTACTCTTCAAATTTCTTAAAGTAATTTTTTTAATAACACAGCAGCAACAACAGTAATTTTTTTTAGTAACATTAAATAACAAAACAGCAACAGCAAATAGCAAACAGCAAAAATCCAAAAAAGTCTCACAAACTCCTTGAGAGCAAAATACATATTCAGCAGCTAACCGAAAAAGCAAAAGAAATCATAGCATAATACAAATCAAATCAAACAAAAAGAAAAGAAATCATAACAAAATACAAATCAAATCAAACATACAAGATGCAGATAATCGATCTAATTTCTAATTCAGCCTCATTATCCAAAAGTTAACATTAAAATTTGACATACATGTTCCTAACAATCAATACCAGTGCCAGTATCAAGAAGTAATTTAAAAAAAAAAAAAAAAGGAGAGAGAAACTGAGGTAGAACCGTAGAAGAGGAATAGGCTGAGGTAGACTGCTGCAAAAGCACAGGCAGAGGGAGAAGATGAACGAGGCAGAGGCAGAGACAGGTTGCTGGGACAGAACAGAGACAGGCGCAAGCCAATGGAGAGGCACGACAGCGCCAAGCCTGTGGGAACAACGCAGTCACAGGCGAGGCACGGCAGCGGCAAGGCTGCGGAGACAACGCAGCCACAGGTGAGACACGGCGGCGGCAAGGCTGGGACAACACAGAGCCACGGAGGAGCCGGCGGAAGTGAGGATCTGTGAACTATGTCTAAGACTAGAGAGCAAGGTTGCGAGAACTGGATCGGTCATTAAACCAGTGAGATGATTGGTTCAAAGGTTCGACTGGGTCGAACCGGTGTACTTAAATAAAATGCAAAAAAGAAACAATTAACATATCAAAATCCAAATATTCAAGTTTACAATTAACCAAGGTTCTGAAAACCGGACCGGTCACGAACCGCTCACGCTACGGGTTCACTGGTTCAACCGGTCCAACCGGGATCCAACCGGAAAAACCGTTTATAATAAAATAATATATAAAATACAATAAAAACACTCAACAATGTAATTATATTCTAAAATTCATAGCTTCTTCAACTATCCCAATACCACCAAAGAATCAACCTTTTACAAAAAGTATATTGTTCTTAAATATGGTTACAAAGATTCTTAAATATGTAATACAAGCTCAATATCTAGTTTTCTACCATCAAAAGCAGGGGTGAACTACCTAGCTAAGCTTCAGTAGTTCCAACTACTTTTTCAGCCTCCACAACGGTGTTTCAAGTATCAACTATTTCAGGACTTCCTTCTCATTTGGAAATGCCCACATGCCTTGAATCAGATGCATAATCTATAGGTTCAAGTTCAAACAAATGCCCAACTTGAAAATGCTATTTGAAAACAGAGAGAAAACAAAAATATAGATCAAACATAATGGAGAAAGAAGGTACAAATTATTTAATCCATTGTAAACAAAAAGCCAAAGTATAAAATGCAAAGCACGTAAAATGTCTGTAACATGAGAAAGCAACACAAAACAAAGACATGATGTAAGTACCAACGCTAGCTCCTTTTAAGTCAGCTAGTGCAGCCTCAAGACACTTGTGGCAATTAGGAATCATCATCCTAGACTCAGCTAGCACATTTTCCTTGTCCAAAATATTAAGTCAACAAACAAAACTTGCAACGATTATTCACCATATCATCGCTGACCTTAGTGATCTCTCAAAAACAATTAAGGAGGCACATACACACCTTACTAAGATGCACAACTCAAAAAATCCAATGTAATATTAGTTGTATTTTCAATTCCAAAAATAAAATTAAAATATGCAAATAGTCAAAATATAGCTCCAATGGTTGATTTACAATGATGAAATAAAAATAATTTATAAATAAAATACATAACATAAAAATAAAGACAAGCCGGCAGTCTGAGAGATGGAATGGAAATTTCTTACCTTTGGAGTTCAGTTTCAGAGAGGGTTGAGAGGAGCAGGGACGGAAGGCGGAGACGGACGAGTAGCGACGGACAGAACGAGAAGCGACAGCGGCTGCGACGGACGAACAGCGATGGACTGCGCGACGACGGCTCTTCCCAGCGGAGACGAGTTGGCGACGACACAGAACGAGAAGGTGGCAGCTGGTGGCTTGAGAGGAGGCGTTGGAGGCTAGGGTAGAGGACGGTGGTGGGCGGCGGTAGTGTGACCGCTAGGGTTTCTTTACCTTTGAGGGAGAAGACCCAAAACTCAAACGAATGAAGAACGGAAGAAGAAGCCTGCGTGTTTCAATTTGATTTTTTTTTTTTGGGAGGTTAAAGACCAAAACGGCGTCACATGGGCATTATTTAAAAACCGGGCGGGTCCCGGTTCAGTTGACAGCCCGGTTTTGACCGGTTCGGTGGTTTTTGACCGGTTTTTTATTTTGCTGTTTCACGGACTGGACTTATTGTCGGTTCACGGTCAAACCGGTCAACCGGCCGGTCCGGTCCAATTTTCAGAACCTTGCAATTAACATATCAAAATCCACCTTTAAATTATAAGTTCTACCACCAAAAGAAACAAGGCTTAGGATTCGGTGCCCCTCTTTCACGAAGGGACTCCAATGACTCTTCGAAAATTAATTTTAAATTTGACCTTATACAAATTTATCATAATTTTTTAAATTATCTATTTTTTTGTAATTTCAATTTATACCCCCCATGAACTCCAAATTTCCTTGAAACAACGAAGTTTTGGTTTATTTATTCACATTCATAAATAAATAAGTTATATATTTTTCTCTCTGGTTAAAATCTCATAGTGGATCTGTGCATGATGATCTTTATTTGCAGTGACACTCCTATAACCACCATCATGAAAGTTTCATAGAGAAAGAAAATAGTGTCTTCTTCGCTCTGAGTCTCTTCAAATTAGAGGAAGATACTATCCCCCCATTCTGAATATCCTTGAAATGTCCTATCCTAATTAAATCAATGTTAGGGTACAAAGTCTAAACTGAGACCTGCAATTTTCAAACAACCTGTAACACCCCGACTTTCGGTATGTCATGATCACACCTATGGCCGAAATGTCACTAAAATCCTAACTCTAAAATTTCAAAACTTACAAGTCTGTCGTGTTGTAACGTAACGGTAATAGCGATATATCCTTCAATTCATAGATAAGTTAAACAATTAAATAACAGATATATAAGAGAACAGATAAATTAACACATAAATTGAAATTACTAGTTGGGTTCACGATACAAAGACTCAAAGGGAAAGATACCACAGACCACAGTAGACCAACTGAAGAAGAAATACAAAAGAGAGAGTACAACACGAAAGACACCCTACAGGTTTGAACCCGACCCCAGTTAAGGTCACCTAACTAGGTCCAACCTGACTAACTAAGCCTAGTCCTCGTATTGTTCTAACAGTTTATAAGGTACTATGACTAACACCCTACAACATCTGCCATCCTATGGCGGAGGAAATGTCCCGACGAAGTACCGGTTCACCAGATCATCATCTAATGCACCGTCACTAGCCGACCCGCTTGAGGCAGACCCATAGCCCAGGGACACATTGTCGGAAGAACTACCAGAGGAGTGATGGCTGGAAGGTGCCGAGTCAGTACTGGCACTCTCACGCTCCGATCCATAAGAAGCGTCCGAATAATAGGCCTCAGGGGCTCCATAAGGCACGTGCTCAGCAACATATGACTCATCCGGGTCTCCCACTAACTCCGTCACCGAATCATACGTCTCGACGGATGGCTCTTCGTCACTCGGAGGAGGTGAAGGGGGAGGAGGAGTAGGCGGTGCCACTCTGCGGCGAGGGAATAAGCTGCGATATCACCGCGCGTCACACATAGGGGTACGCGGAATAGGGTACACAGGGCCCGGAGCCGGTTCCGGAGCCATTGGTAGTAAGGGCGTACGAGGTGAGCGTGAGCGCTCCCGGTGGACACTGCCAATAGAACCTGAAGAGGTCGACGAGCTGGGAGAAGCAGCCGGACGTGGGGAGAACGGTACGATAGGCCTCATCACGAAAGAGAGATAGAAGGGAGAGAAGAAGTCATGCGTAGTGCAAGAAGAAGGGGTGAGAACCTAAGGTTCCCAGCTTAGGGTATCACGAGGGCAACTAATCTATCCTAGGGGCTAACATCACGTAGGTAGCAAGTAGCAAGTAGTCAAGTCGCAGAAGCAGAAATGTAAAGCACACACAAATAATAATGCAATCACACACAAATGCAACACACAATATGATGCATGCCCGTTCCTGTAAACCCCGTACCGTCAGCTAAGATGACAGTACCGGCTTAGCGCCGTCGGGTATAAAATAAAATGGAATTGAGTACATGGGAGTGCTCACAAAAATATTTAGAACGCGAGTACGAACACCTTCTCTAAAAGTTTGGCCCGAAAGGGACCAAACCGCGAAATTTCAATTTTGCCACTCATTAAGTGGCTATAAAAAGGAAGGAGCTCAACTCTTCAGCTCATTCTCACTCATTTTCACGCCAAATGAGAGAGTGAGCAAGAGAGAGAGTTGGTAAGAGTTGCTCAAGAATTGCAACTCTTACGCCCCGCGCCAACTTCCGGACGCGATAACTTTTGATCCAGAGCTCCGATTGACGCACGGTTTGCGGCTACGCGAAGCTCTCGACGTCCTTTTCGAATCCATCCCACATGCAAGTAGTGGGTAAGCCTTCTCATACCTCGTTTTCCTTCCTTAAGATTCTGCTCGAAAATGGTTTAACCACCTTGCATGTTTTCGAGTTTTGTGAATTAGGTGATGATCTTGCATGCTTTTGAGCATGGTAATCGAAGCCCATGAGCTGAGATATTCCCGATGAGACGATTCCAACCCAAACTCTTGGTTTTAGATAGAATCCATGGTGATTGAGCGGTGTTTTGGTGTTTGCATGTTTGAATTGTGTGTTATAGGTGTTGAGGATCGGTGAATTGGAGGTTAGCATGACTAGTTGAGATCAAGGAAGTAGGATATGTGTGCTTGGATGCTCGATGGTGCGACGGAAAATCGCGTGTATGCATTGAGCTTGGCGTCCAGGTACGGATTTAGATTCATTTCTACAATTTATAAACTAGTATGAACACCTAGGCTAGTTGGCCCTAGGATAAATTGAGATTGAGGTAAAATGAAATGGAAATGGGAAAAATGATTAAGTATGTAAGTTTGTGCAATGATTGACGTATTATGCATGTTGATGATTATACGATTTTTGTGATGAATGATGATAAATGATGATTGATGATTAAGGATGATGAATGAGATGATT
>JASCZI010000029.1:60131-70305 GCA_036250425.1 Stylosanthes scabra
TAGTACTCTCCATCCACTCTTGCATAGTTTTTGATTTACTTCTATGTATGCATAAATATTCCTTCATAGCATTGGTGTTCAGTCCTCTATAGTTGATTTAATTGGGCATGAGGACATGCCAAGATTTAAGTGTGGGGAGGTGATGAAACCCGTTTCGACGGTTCATTTTATCGCTTTAATTGATTAATTATCACCTTTCTATCGCTTAAACACTAGGAAAATAGGTTAAATTGCATTTAGTAGTTCCTTAGGGCTGTAATTGTAATATCTGCTATTTCGGCCAATATTTACTGTGTTTTGAACTGTTTCCCCTTCCGCATGATGTCTTGATGTGTGTGCTTAAGTGTTTCAGGATATAACAGGCGGAGTTCGGAGCGAAAGTGGCCGGAAAGAGCGAAAGAAACGAAAGGATCACAATAAAACCTAGAAGGTCATTGCTGGAGCCTATGCGTATGCATCACATGGAGCCATGCATATGCATCTGAGCGTGGGCAGCACACCCAATTGCTAATCTCGGCACCTATGCGTACGCATATGAAGCCTCCATGCGTACACATAGGTCCATTCCAGCATCTATAAATAGAGGAGCCTTTCACCATTTCAAGGAGCCCACTTCCATATTTAGCTCAGTTTTTAGGGTTCCATTTTAGGTTTATTTTCCATTCACTAGCCAGACTTTTTATTTTTATTTCTTGTTTGTTATTTTACTGTTACTCTGCCAAACTTTAGTTTTAATCAAATTACTTTACCGTTATTCTGTCCGTTTTATTTCTTGCAAATCGCTATTTTACATACTGTTATGCTGCCAATTTATTTTCCCGCTTTTATGATTTTCGCAATTACTGAGTAGAGTCCTATAGTGTCTCGGCTGTGAGGTGAAATGTGCAAATGACCGGAGCTGCAAGTCCCTGTAAAGATCATGTTAGAGGAACGGGTCAATCCCGTAAAGCTATACGCCCTACACCCCTGCTAGCATAGTGTAAGTTACTTGACCGTACGAGGTTCGCCACGGCAGCATGGCACAAGTGCTTGGGAACCTGGTGACAGCAGGTCTAACTCGGTGACAGCGGGGATCCTATAGAGTTTGTCAGCTCTGGGCATAGATCAGAGGCTCCATATTTCGCTAACGCGCAAGAGGTCCTGGTGACAGCAGGATTGTACCGGTGACAGCGGGTTACTCTTGGGAGCCAGGAGCTGAATCACGAACTCCAATCAACACCTGCTCCAAATGTGAGTTGAACCCGGAACTGTGGATTCGTTTGCCACACATCTAGTTGGTATCGGATATAGCGGAGGTTCCTCTTAGGGGGTGTCTAATCGATCTGGGACACAGCAGCAATGACAGTGATGCACCATATTTCAACTCATGGCCAGGACACTCCTTTTATTAACAGCCTATTTACTGCTTTTTAACTGCTTATTTACTGCTTTCAACTATTTTCAACCTACGAACTACTTTCAATCAATCTCAACTGCAACCAACCCCAATCAAAAACAGACTTTCCCTTTCACTTCCTGAGCAGAACGACCCGAGTCCTACTCGGTATTTTGGTTGCACCCTGTGACACCTTTTTAAAACGTTCCAGACGCCGTCCGCAAGGGATAAGGGACTTTCAGAACTACAGCGACGAAAGTCCCCGCCCCGAGCGGGCGCGTCAATCAAACACCCTTTTTCTTTCAGTTTTCATATGAACAATATGAACACCACCAAGAACTTGATGAACACCAAACCCTAAACACCATTACCACCACCATTGAACCTACATCATCTTCATCCTCTTGCTCTCCTCTTCATTCTTATCATCTTAGAATCATCAAAACAAGCCTCCTTCATTCTCCTCTATTTGGCCGAATCCACCACCACCATCATTCTTCAAGATTTTCATCAACATCAAGCTTGCTCCTTCATTTCCACTTGGCCGAGCTCACCATCATCGTTTCCTATCTTCATTCTGTTGTTTTTTAGTGAAGGTAAGTGCAAGACCTAGCTTTCTCACTATCTTAGAGAGCCTTCCCTCACCTAGCTTCTATCTTGTCATATCTTTTTGTTTAGGAACCAAGCTTGAGAAGCTTAGCCCTAGTCGAAGCAACAAGGGTGTTTATTGTCCATTCTTTGGCTATTCAAGTGATCTTCAAGAGGTAAGGGGGTTAGGGTCCATAGTGTGTCTCTTTGGTCATCATATTATTGAAAATGTTTTACATGCTAAAAAGGCTTGGTAAAGACTTAAACTTGAAGATATATGCTTAATGATATGCTTGAAAAATATGTGTGCTATGCTTGCTTGAGTGCTTATTATTATGATGATGTTTGCTATGTCTAATGCTTAAAGTATTATGTGAAAAATTTTATAAAAAGTGGCTTCATATGCTATATGGCCGAATCAGCCTTGTGCTTAAATGATAAAGCATTGATGATCAAATTTTGCTTGCATAAGAAACATTGAGCCCAAGGGTTTTAAAGATGTTTGGACAAAGATTTAATAAAAATATGATCTACTAACAATAATTGAAAATCAGTTTCTAAAAAGATTAATATATTTAAGTATAAGTAAATCTATTTCCAAGTAAAGGGTAAATTGGTCATTATAAATATTTATAAATATTCCAGAATTGAAATATTTAAATAAATAAGTTTTGAAGTGGTTTGACCTTGAAGTTGAAAAGAAATAAGTTTTAAAGTGGTCTAAAAGTGTTTCACTAGTTTTGGGGTGAAAAGGGTAAAATTGTCTTTTAATAAAGTTTATTGTCAAAACTGTTTTTGTGATAAAATTATGGGTATATTATGAGCCCAAAACTGTCCTTGTACTTAAGAAATTTGATAGGTAAAATTATTTAAAGAAATTATTTTAAAAGTTGGTATTTTGAAAATGGCCTAATGCTTGCAAGGGAAGAATTGTCATTTCGAAAGTATCCTTTTTCAAAATTGTTTTTATTATAGTTAGATATATGTGTCAGTAAAAAAATGCAACTGGTTTGACTTTAAAATGTTTTGAAATAAATGAGTTATGAATATTTTCGTAAACTAGTGCATTTTGAGTTTTTAAAGAAAATTAGCAAGGGAAGAATTGTCTTTTAAACTTAATCTTTTTCAAAACTTATTTTACAGTGGGTAGACACAAGTGTTAGGAGTAAAATGACTTTCGTTTGGGTTGAAAATATTTTGAGATGAATTATTTATGCGGTTTTTTGTAAACTAGTGTAAATGTCGGTTTTTTGAAAAATAAAGACAACGTCAAAAGTAAGATTTAATTAAATGTTTTGGTTCTGGAAATTCTAAAAAGAAAATATGTTTTATAAGTATAAATAAAGATATTGAAAACTATATTATATTAATTATAAGTATATTCGAAGTATAAGCGATTTTGATATAAGCTAAGTAATAAATAATAAATTTCTATATTATAAAGAATGATATATTTTGGATAAAATATATTTATAATATTTATCTTAGTAAATGATATGTCTTCTGGAAAATTATAAATTATATAATATTATATTATATTATGAGATAAAGATAGGATTTATCTTAAGCTTATTAAATAGTAAACATATTTTCGATTATAAAAGCTATCCTATTATAAAGTATTACTTAATAAAGTATTTTGATATAAAATCAAGTTAAGATATTTTCATAATAAACTTGGTTTTAGAAAGTTAATAAATTATATCTTTTATAATATAATCTAATTTCTAAAGGAATAGCTACGACGACAAAAAGTCGTATTTTCATAAGACATCTGATCACTTAGAAATATTAGGTTATCATAATTGAAGATAAAAAATTTAAGGTTTAATCTCAAAAAGCTTTTGGAACTTTTTGCACAAAAGATTAAATAATAACAAAGTCCCAAACTTACGGGTGTCAAACAGGCCGAAAACCGCCGAGCCGGCTCGCTTAACCCGCCAAAAAAGGTGGGCCGGACTAGAATTTCAAAACTGCCAAAATAAGAAAACCCGCCTAACCCGCCCCCATTTAGCCTGCGGGCTTTGGCGGGCTTCGGCGGGCTAGCCCGCCGGGCCTCTTTTTATCTATACTTTTAAAAAAATAAAGTAAATAATTAGTTAATTAGTAAAAATATTATAAGTTATTGAAATATTTGTAAAATTATATTAAGAAATCAATATTTAATTAGATGTTTTTAATAATATTAATTAAAAATTAAAATTTTTTGATATGTTTTTGAAATTATATATATATTTTTGGAATTTTAGGACCGCCTCACTAAGCGGGGCGGGGCGGGGCGGGGCGGCCCGTTTGACAGCCCTACCCAAACTTAAAAGAATAAACCTAGATGTGACGGTTGACACCGATTTGGTTTGGTTAACTTTAGTATGGGCTAAGGCGATCAAGCCGGGTTCCTTTCTTGGGGACGGATTATGGCATAAGCCGGTCTTGTTCCCTTGAAACGGATTGGTTTAACTAGACCAAGTATCGGTTCTATCAGAATTGGGTCAGGGTTAAACCGGTCGGCTCAACTAAGTCATGTAGACCGAGGACTGATTCCGGCTACACCCACTATCTGGCTAATGGTTCAAGAAAGAACCGGTAAGAAATGATAAGATGCTTGAATGCTAATGTATGCAAGGGTTGGGTGTCGTCCCACTTCTGTTAAAGCTAAGCTTGAGGGGTAGCTCCCCGATGGCTCTTAATGATCATCCGTTTCTCACTCTCGATGCGGTTTCGCTCACTTTTATATATTCTGGCGACGGGATCCTCACCCTTTTAGCACTAATGCTCATCGTGTGAAGAGTTGGACCTTCCTCGACAACATATCTGGGGTACGGAACGTACTCCGACCAGGAGTGCGGGCCGCTTTGGAGAATTGTCCATCACATTCCACAGTAAGTAAACCATACTTGGGATTTATTCCAAAGTAATCGTCGGGCGCGGGAAGCCAACCGACGCGTGAGCTCATGGCCTGCACTAGGATCAGGCATATATCATACTTGTTTGCGTATTTGTTTGTGGGTGTTATTCGCATTTATTTAATTTGATTGATTTGTTTGTGTTTGCTTTCTTGAGTTTCTTTTCTATGAACAATATCTGCTTTTCCCCTGCTATATATGAACTGTACCTACGTGACGTGAGCCCCTAGGATAGTTTAGTTGACCTAGGAGTCGACTGGGAACGATAGGTTCTCACCCCGTCTTCTTTCTTTTACCCCACGCGTAGATGGAAGTGGCATCATCTACTACGATATGAGAGACGCGAGAGGTTCGAGGTTTACGACATGAAGGTTGATGCGAAGTTGGGAACATTCAAGATCAGGCGCTATCACTTTGATGATGAATCTTTCGTTCATCCTCTCCATATTGTTAGGTTTGATCCTGATCATCCGTACGAGATTCCGATCGAGGCACTGATGGCAGACCAACCTCTCAGCTCTTCCAAAGACGAGAAGTCATCTACTCTAAGATCTCTTTCTTCTAGACGCCCAACACCGCGGTACTCTCTGAAGGGAATGTCGTCAACTCAACGTCTATGTTCGTCTTCGTCTACCAAAGGAACTAGCTCTTTCCATCGTAGGATGGCTAGTAGCTCGCTGAGGATGCCTAGGAGTTGGGAACTCATTCCACCATCCGAAGGCTGGATGTGCGATGGAGACGATGAAAAGGAGATTGGAGGGATAGAGCCCTCTGTTAAGAAGGAAGAGTCTAGCGAGGGAGGTCCGGAGGAAGAAGAAGATCCGGAGGAAGAGGAAGACCCCGTGGAAGAGATTCCTGTGTCTTCTTCTCTATCTATGGATATCGATGCTACTGAGGATTACCTACGTTTCATCGAGGATCTGGAGCATCGTCCTGAGCCTTCACTTCTTCGTAGCAGTCAAGCTTCTGTACCGGATTTACCCGAGGAGGCATCTGACCGACAGTCTGACGGTCATAACGCTTCGAGTTGTGATCTCTTCGGAGTTTGGCAAGTACCATTGTTGGATCCGAGTTCTTAGAGTGCCTCGCTGTGTTAGTACATTAGAGGCTTAGGATGTTGTTGTTGTCTTCTTTCTGTTTTAGTCTCGTGTCTTAACTTAGGAGACCGATGTAAAGTCAGGCCGGGTATTTGAGGTTACAGTGTGGTAGCTTGAGTCTGTAAGGATGTTATTATATATATTTTCTTGGGATTTCTTCGCTTAATAACGAAGAAGTCATTATATATTATTTATTAATATTTGTTTGACATGATAACATTTTCTTCCGACAGGCTTATATGTAATAAATATGATTTATAGTTTAGAAATATTTAGGTTAGGAAATGTGATGTTTTGATCGTAAGCAGTGTCGCGGCATGCTGAAAATCGGGATGTTACAGAAATAGCATTAGTCCTTGAGTTATTAGGGGATTTCAAGGCAGAAGGTTACGGAAGAATAGGCTTGTCAAAATTCCCCCACGCGGCAGTGGTCCTTGCAGGGAACGCCCAAAATGGGGCCACGAAGGCGAGGAATTTTTCCCGTGGGGATGGGGATCTGGGGCAAAATCCCCCCGAGGCAGTGGCGGGGAATCTTCGACCCTGTCCCCGAATCCCTAAGAAATTGAAAATACCTAAACTGCCCTTATTTAAATAATATAGATGATGGACTTTTGTGTAATTTCACTTCTCTCCTTTATATAAACAAAATGTGCACCTGAACCCTAATTTGCATTTTTTCCTTGCGTCGTTCTCTCATTCACTCACTCTCACTCTCTAAAAGACCACCAGAGCTCACTGTCTCACTTTCCCCTCCTCACACCTCACGTCGCTGCTACCGCCAGGCTTGCGCTGTCATCCTCGCGTCCTTATCCATGCACCGTCGACCCTTGTGATGTCACCCGTCAGCCTCGCGCCACTCGTCGTCATCCTCTCCACTCCAGACCTCGTAGCTCGCTGCCGCCACCTCTCCCACTCCAGAACCAAATCTCACCGCTGTTGCTCTCTCCACCTCTAGAGCCCGAATTGCCCGAAGCTCACCGTTGCGTCTCCACTCCAGATCTGAAGCCCGCCGACATTCCCTCATGCTTGTGCCGATGCTCACCGCTCATCACACCGCATCTGCACATCTAGGATCTAGGTAATCATCTTCTCTATTTTTTTTTATATTTTTACTCACACCGCCTCTGTGTTTCTTTTGTGTTCTTGTTCCGGTAATGTGGTTGCTAATTTGCGTTTTTTGTTGCTGTTCTTGTAATCTAGTTGCTGTTCTGATTGCTAATCTGTATTTTTTTTGTTGATGTTTCAATAATCTGGTTGTTGTTCTTGTTGCTAATCTGCATTTTCTATTTTTTTGTTGTTGTTTTGGTAATCTAGTTGCTGTTCTAGTTGCAAATCTACATTTTTTAATTTTTTTGTTGTTTTATAAATTTGGTTGCTGTTCTGGTTGCTAATCTGCATTTTTTATTTTGTTGTTATTATTCTGGTAATCTAGTTGTTGAAAGTCAATAAGCACGGATACTCAAGAAGGGGGGGGGGGGTGAATTGAGTATGTAAAACCCCGTTTTTTTGCAACGCTTTTCTTAAGCGACGGTTTTGTCCGAAACGAATATAACGAAACATATTTGATCTCGCTTGCTTGGAATAATGTTGTATATTAAATAGTGACTTGGACGATGATGATGATGATTCTAAGACTATGGTACGAAACAACGCTACGCGTTTTGCCTTATGGCACGCTTTTAACGGATTTGCTAAAATGCGCGTAATTTCGGAAACGAAAATTTTCCGGAATTCGTATATGAGCATGGGAGCCCTAACCGAGTTACTTCAGCCCAAAAATGTCCAAAAATAAAATAGTTACTCATGGTAATTAGGTTTACTTGTTAATCACTCATAAAAAGTTACCATGATTAAAAGAATATTACTTTTTCTTACACACCTTTTTAATCCTATTGGTTGCATGGCCTCAAGCAATGTAAAGCTAATGAGCTCCACTCCTTTTCCTTGCTATTCGAAACCTACCACCTCCCCTAGCCCTAATTCATTTTTCATTAACCATTTAACTTAGTTACTAATCCATGTTACTTCATACAAACAAATCACAACTCCAAACAACTCACATTTGCTCTCAATCTCTCTTGCTTGGTCCGAAACTACTCTCTCTCTTTCTTCAACTCATTTCCAGAATTTTAACACATAAAAACACATTCCTAACACTCTCTCTCTTAACATAAAAGATCAAACACACATATTTTATAAGAACAACTCAAGAACACCTTGAGTGTTCTTCATCAAACTCGAAGAACAACATCATCACTACCGTCGAACCAACATCATTCCTTCATCCTTATTCTCATCACAAGCTTCTTATCTTCGTCTCTTCATCATCTACTTCTTCTTTCTTCATATACCTCAAGGTATGTGCAAACCCTAGTTCATCCAAAATAATCATAAGATGAACTAAGAGCCTCTTATATTTTCTTTCATGAGTAGGTCAATTCTAATCATCTTAGCCGAACCACTCTCCTTGTTTCCCTTAAAGATCTCTCATTCTAATAAAAGGTAAAGAAGCTCTCTTCACTTCTCTTCATACCCGAACCCTAGTGCTCCCCATGACTCATGTTTTCTTGTTTTTCAAAATAAAAATGATAGCTTGAACGTCCAAGTACACGGTTGCCTTGTAAGCTCGAGTAAAAGCTAGAAAGTTGGTGTTTTGACAAGTGATCTTGGTGAATCAAAGAGCAAGCTACACCCTAAAGTAAGGGGTTAGGCTTAGAGTAGAGCTATGTGCTAAATGTGCTATATGATGTGCTTGTGTGCTTGCTTGAATGTTATTGCCATGAGAATGCCTATTGCTTGCTTGATATTGATTAAAATGCCTTTCTATAAAAATGGCCTTGGGCCGAGTTGATGATGCTCAAGAAATGAGCTTTTTGATGATCAAAATGATAAGATTTGTTGTATGCTTAATGGTCGAGAGGTTATCACCCTTGGGACAAAAGATTTCATAAAACATAAACTACTAAATCGGTTAAGAGGATCAATAATGAGAAAAATGGTGTTTTTGTGTGATAAAGGGCAAAATGGTAATCAAAGTGTTTTAATATTTTTTCCAGATTTGAAACTTAAAGTTTAATGTGAAAGATAAGTGCTTTTGGTGAAAAACTTGAAAGATTAAGTCTAGGTGGTAATTTAGTAAAACTAGTAAGTAAAGACTAGGTAAAAAGGGGTAAAAATATCATTAATGAAATTTGTTTTCAAAACTGTTTTAAATGGGGTCTTATATGTGTTTAGTGAGTCTAAATATAAAATTTCACCTTAGAATAATAAATTTACCTTAGGTAAATAAATTATTTACTTAAACTAGTTAAAACCAAAACGGGCTCTAGGAAAGAAGGGCGGTTTCGTCTTTTTAAAAAATATATTTTCTCAAAACTGTTTTTACCACGTAAAATTGAAAATGTTAGGATAATAATTCAATTGGTTTGGGTTCAAAAGGATTTGAAATGAAAGAGTTATAAAATTATTAGTAAATAGGTTCACTCGGTAATTAAGGAATTGTTACAAGGGCAAAACGGTCAAAAAAATTTGAATTGGGAGTAAAACTGTTTTAATGGTAAATAAAGGAGTATTTTAGAATGATAATGGCGCTAGTTTGAGTCAAAAAGAATAAAAGATGAAAAAGATAATGAATTTATACTAAGCTAAGTTAAAACCGAAAAGATAAGAAAACTCCTAAATTAGAAGATGATAGGATATTCATAATGAATCCTTAATAAGTGGAAAGATAGAGAATAATGATATGATATAAGTGCTGAATATTATGAAATATTAAAAGACACCAAGAGAACATAATATGCTAAGTCGGTTAGAGAACCGGTTAAACCGATGAGCCATAAGAGTGGAAAGAGGCTAAACCGGAGGCTAAGATTATCGTGATGATATAAGCTCCGAGCATTGAGATTGTGAGAATGTGATAATGCGTATAATAAATATAATAATTGAGTCTCGAGGTGTGGCCAGATAACCTTAGTTGTGACGGTTGATATCGATTCGGTTTGGTCGGCGATGGTATGGGACACGACGATCGAACCGGGTTTTTCTTTTGGGGAATGGTTCATGGTTCTGGACGGGTTTAACCCCTTAGGAAGGATTGGTTTGGAAACCGACCAAGTATCGGTTCTATCGGGCTTGGGTCACTGTCAAACCGGTTGGTTCAGCTAAGTCATGTAGACCGATGGCTAATCCGGCTACAAAGATGCTACTCCGGC